>CABFWB010001026.1:137957-152143 GCA_902151455.1 Timema bartmani | reverse complement strand
TAGATATCATATTCTGAAAATTGAAAAATTACACCTGTACATGGGACTCGAACCCGGGACCTTTGTCTTAGTACGCCAATGCTCTAACCACTCAGCTATCCAGGATTCGTCCCGTGCCCCGGGTCATTCTCCACTCATATTTTAAGGCAGAGTCTATGATGGACGTGCGGAAATTATCGGCTACATGTATGTGATTATATTAATATCACGAGCTATCAGATAACGCAGCCATCTTCGACTCGGTAGTTGGCTTATTGCTGCCATTTGTACAATTATTATAACTGTACGAGATTGCATATTAAGAATTAAATAGCCAAAGCTATTATTTATGATTTTACGATTTCCGCACGTCCATCATAGGCTCTGCCTTAAAATATGAGTGAAGAATGACCCTGGGCACGGGACGATTCCTGGATAGCTTTAGAGGGGAAAGTCAGGCACACTATCCTTGCAACAAGTAATCTCTAGTTGTACGTCAGAGTAGGGTTAGCTGTGTCCAGAGAGGTGGGGGAAATGCGAGGTGATGGACCTGCAATGTATTTGTACCAAAAACGCGATGTAATGGTCATGCGAAGTAATGGACTTGCGATGTAATGGTATACACCCGTATGTGCCTTAGAGTCAAACAAAGTTTTACTTTCGCAGAAATTGAATTCAACACAAAATTTCTTGCTTATATCATAATGAACATAACCGCATTAAACAAATTTGTGAAACTCTAAAGTATTATCGAGTTTTTTCTTCATTAGAAAGTAAATGTCAGTTTATTTAAAATAATGTATGTTCCTTGTGTTTTCCTTTTTGATAAAAGTGCTATCAACACTCTTCATGAACTCTTGGTATAATCATAGCAACGTTTAATCATTTTCTTCTTCCATAAGATGATGGAGCAATAGATTTACGTTCATCTTTAATTAATTTGAGCTCAAAACTGATGATTAGAACTTCGGCTAATGCTTTCGTGTTTGAAAGTAGCCTATTCAGTACTCACCGGAAATCATTGGGCCAACAATAACAAACAGTTCCTCAACAGCTTATTATTCCAAAAGACCTCAGTGTAATAGACGTATAGTTGAGTACTGTTAGAAGGGACCGTATCTGACGGTTATAAAAGTTACTAAAACGTCTTTAATCTATTAATATGGCAAGTCATGTGCTCTGTGGTTGTCGTTTTTGATAGATACTAACAATACCTATAAAATAACACTAAAGAAAGAAAGAAATTGCTTTCAATGTTGAAAGCAAAAAATATATCCTTATTTTCTTAATATTACTTCCTACTAGAACACTACTACACGTCTATCTTGCCTTGCTTTCAAAGAAAACAGCGGATTAAAACCACGGATAGCGCTGTCTTGTGTTGGAAACCACCCCTTCTTCTATGTCTCGCTAGGCCACACCTCTCGCCTCACGCATCCCTGGACCTAGCTTAGATGTTGCGTCTATAACACTCGCGATCTCTCGCATCGTGGTGACTACACGTGACTCGAAGATTACTAGACTTTTGAGTATTTTGGGGGGACCCACTCCCCCATGCCCCACCCGGGATATTCTCCCACACTTCGTTTCTCCAGTCCTCCCTCTCCTCGCTAACGGACCAAACTAGGTTTTGTTATATCCCAAAATAGGCTCTTTTAACACTCTAAGTTTGTCATGGTTACCAATAGTTGGTTTGCAATTAAGCACAACATTCTTTAGTAAAAAAAAATAATACCCATTTCGGTGGGTGAGTGGTCTAACGCGCTACTCTCGTGTTGGACTAGATTGTCAAGGATGGGGAGATCGGGGCTCATTCCCGGACGGGTGCACTGAGTTTTTTTACCTAAATGATTTTCCACTCTCCTTCCACGCAAATGCAGGTGCACTTCCTCTCAAAGCAATACAAACGATCCGAGACTCTGACAACTATAATATAAAATAACAACTTTTAGCTAAAATAACTTTTCATAAAGCAAACCGTTTCCGATTTATAATTAAATATGAGGTAGGGATGAAGAAGGTGGAATTTAAAGGAAATGTCTCTCCATTTGCGTTGAGGGAAAAAGTATAACCATTTAGGAAAATCTACCCCCAAAACACCCACGGATTTCAAGTTCCAACGCCTATTTTCTCGCCATTCATTGGCAGCCCATTCTATTGTAAGAATGGTGCCATAAACCATTCGACCATCGAAGCGGTTGTATTCATTCAAATGTCATGGTTGACTAATTTATAAAACCAAATTAAATCGGAAGATTTATTATTATTTATATAGTTGGCCATACATATTTATGGCATTAGGAACTCGAAAGTTAATTGCCACACTTAGAAAAGTACGCCACCTACCTAGTACCACTATCTTGAACTAGTTCTATCCAGTCCACCTCACTCCATTCTATCTTTTTCAGGTCCATTATAACGATATACTCCCATCTGCCTCTGGGGCCGTATGCAAGAACTTGACTGAATGGATGCTTTGTTGACACTAGCGTGGGTTTGCTTGTGTCATCATAGGTTAAAAAGTGGAGCGATAGTGTGCTCGGGACAACACTATCAGTCCACTAAGCATTCATTAACGTTCTTGCATAACGTCTTAGGTCTCCACAATAGTCTCATGACACTCATTCCATTGGGTTTGCCAGTCAGTAACCTTAAAATGTTCAGGATTCTTCCATTGGCACTGCATATCCTGCCCATCGTAATCTTCTATGTTTGTTTGTCCTAACAATGTCTTGTGAAGAGTACAGGTTATGTAACTCATCATTATGTGACTTCCTACACTCCCAAGTAGCCTCATGCCTTTTTGGACCAAATATCTTCCTAAGCACCTTGTTTTCGAACATCCTAAATTTGTTTTAGACACGTAAGGTAAGAGACCACATTTCACACAACTGGTAAAGTTATTGTTTTGTATGTTCTGAGTTTTACATTCCAGGATCCGGGTCAGCGGGCGAGATTTCAACAAATTACTGACCGAGTAGTGGCATACATTTTCCAACTGTTTTCTTTTTCTAATTTCCAATATAATATCGTTATTGCCAGTTAAAATTGTTCCTAAATATTTAAACTCATTAACCGTGTCAAATGATTTGTTGTTCGCAGAACTCTAAATTATCATTCCCAATCTGTGTTATCTATGTGATCATATACTTAGTATTTTCAGCATTCACTTCTAAACCTTTTTCCTTACTAGCCTCTAATAGTCTGTATTTCATGCAACAGTTTCCTTACTATTGCCCTACAAAGCTAAATCATCTGCGTATCCTAGTAGCTCTCTATTGCACCGTTTAGTGTCAACCCTTCCCTACTCTCTTGCATTACTCTAATAGCATACTCTAAGGCTAGATCAAAAAGTAAGGGTGAAAGTGCATCTACTTGTTTCAACCCATTATGTATTTCGAAAGTGTCTGATAAGTGAAATCCAACCCGTACCTTGCCACGCGATATCCGTCAAACATACCTCAATTAGCTTGACCAGTTTTTTCGGTATCACAAACAAGGCCGCCCATAGGGGGCGAATCAGCGACTCGTGTCGTGGGGCCCAGCCCTCAGGGGGGCCCGGGCCTGCGGTAAAAAAAAATGAAACTACAAAGATACAACATTTCTTTATACTAACAGTTTTATAATGGCAAGTTTCATCGTTTAAAACTCCTATTTATTTTACACTGCTCTTTTCAATGTATCTTAATGCGGGTTCTTGTTCTGACAGTTGGGCCGAGGGGATGTTTTGAAGTATTTACGACCTGTCAATCACTCACCATAATGGTTTCTCAAGTATAATCGCGGGGATATTATTGTCGTGTGGTAAAATACGAGTGATATCCTGGCGGGTGTTGACCCTGTAATGGTTTGTTTTACTCTGAGTAGCAGAAGGCAACAGCTCACAACAATGAACACATTCACATTGTTTTGTATTGGTTATCAGTTTCGGGTTGGTTATCTGGTTGTTATGGTGTTTTTTCTTGGTTTTGTATTATTTTATTGTAAACCAACAGTGACACAGAATACTGTCGCAGAAGTCACAGTTGGGATTTCAACTGATCGTGAGTGATGTTCATACGTTTTTAATTTCACAAAATGTAGAATTTTGTTAATTTCTTTTTACTAAGACTACTGCATTTCATTCAGTTATTTATAAAGTACAAACATAAGACAGGAGCACAAAAACGAACAGAAAAAAAGATAAAGTTTTTGCTGATGAACTAAAACAAATAGCGAAAAAGCCAATTCCAAATTATTTTACTGCCCATTCCGGTGCATCAGGTGAAGACTAAGCGTGTCTTTCTGCCTCCTCTGAGAAATATTTTCAAGTAGGGCTTTAGACAAACAAACAATAACGGAAAACAAGAATGACGATTTAAATTGTTCGCAGGAAGTTGGTTTGTTGAAATAAAATTCTAATTCCAATGAAAGAAAAAATAATTTAGTTGAATCTTCAATATCAAAATACAACATATTTTGATGATATAGAAACATCAAGTGATAACGTATTATATTTGGAGGAGGTGAAAGGAAATGGCATACTAGGAATGTCAAATAATTATAACATTGTAGATTTAGATCTTGACCCCGCTGGTGAAAATAAAATTATTGTGGAATGGGATCCCTCAGATCCTGCTCAGTGGCCGGATGTTATTAATACAACTGACAGAAAAACAATACTGTATAAAGGATTTAAGCCAGTTGATGTCAAACTTATGAAAAGTTTTGTAGACTCACAAAATAAAGAGTTTTCTGAATATCTACTGTACTCTAAATTGTTCTAGTGACAAATTTAAAATTAAAAGAGATTTTTTAGTCTGCAGTAACACAGAACATAAGCTTTATTGCTGGCCATGCCTTCTCTTTGGTGATAAATATAGGAAAGTACAACCATTAAGATTAGCCTCTAGGGAAGAATTTGATTACACTAAATCACACTGGAAAAATAAGTATACAGTATTTACTACAGCACGAAAACAGTTTATTTCACAAAAACAACTACATTTCTTGGAGGAGTTACGAAAATAGCAAAGCAGGACATGACGTTGACATTATGATCCAAAAACAAATGTTGAGTGAAGAGACTTACCTAAAAGAACTTCTTAAGCGGATAGTAGATGTTACCTTATTTCTTGCAAGGCGTAATTTACCTTTTAGAGGAAGCAGTGTTAAGTTGGGTGACAAGGACAATGGGAATTTTCTAGGTACTATAGAACTTTTAGCAACTTATGATCCGTTTTTGAAGGATTATACCAATAATATAAAACAGTGCCAATTTGAAAAGAGAAAAAACTGTTCACTATATGTCATGGAGAAGTCAAGATGAATTTTTGAAACTTTGTATTGGTGAAGTTCTCAAAAACATTGTATGTGAACGAGAAGAAGCTGTTTATTTTTCTTTTATTTGTGATTCAACAACGGACATCTCAAAAACTGAGCAAAATATAATTGTTTTGATCTATGTATTATACTCTGAAAAAAACAATGAATGAACCATAACATTATTATTATTATTATTATTAGCACCGCGTCTTACTACCCGTTCGGGTTATACGCACTTACGCTAATGTGTAATGGTAGGGTGATTATGGGATGAAATGGAGGACCTACAGTTTAACGTGGAATCCGAACCACGGTGGAGGCCTGGCATTCCTCACATTCACAAGTTGTGATTAATACACGTCTTGTCAGAGATGAAGGAAGGGTTTGGCAATCAGATAAATCCGTGCCGGGACCGAGGATTGAACCCCGGACCCCCAGCACAGAAGTCTGACACCTTACCCCTAGACCACCAGGTCACCGACAATGAACCATAAAAGAAAGATTTTTGGAAGTTTTTGACTGTTTTAAGAAAATGGGAGAACAAATAGTAAAGGCCATTCTGCAAGAGCTTCAGAAATATGGAATATACATTAACGATTGTCATTGCCAGGGATTTGATAATTGTTCTAATATGGCTGTTAAGTTCAAAGGTGTGCAGGCAAGAATAAAAGAGATTAATTCGGCTGCAATGTTTTCATCTTGTGCTGCTCATACCTTGAACTTGGTTGGTGTTCACTCAGCTAACAAAGTATCATTAAGAGTCATGACCTTTTTCAACTGTGTCAACCAGCTCTACAATTTCTTCAGCAGTAGTTCGGAAAGATGGGACATGATTTTAAATCAAACAAGAAAATCTTTACATAGGGCTTCCAACACTAGATGGAGTTCTAGAGTAGAGGCAGTGACTCCTATCTCTCAGATTTTACCTCAAATAATAACAGCACTGGAGAACATCAAAAGAAATGGCAATTTGACAAATGAAGGCAAAAGGTCTTAAACAGTATTTTTCTAAATTTGATAGTATTGCCTTGTCAGTTATCTGGGCTGATTTATTGGATGAAATCAATATGAGAAATATAATACTGCAATTTGAGGATATTACACTTGAAATAGAAAAAGAGAACATTGCAGCTTTAAGAGACAAAGTCAATGATAGAAGAGATATTTGGCCGATTTATGTAGAAAGTGCTAAAAATATTGCTGCTGCATTAGGAGTCCCTGCAGAGTTTGAAATTGTAAGACAGTGGAAAAGGAAAATATTTTTTGACGAAGAAGAAGTTGACACACTACAAGTTGGAAGTTATGATAAAGAACACTTTAAAAGTAACATTTTCCATCCTACTATCAATGAAATTATAGAACAGCTAGACTGTCGTTTTCAGCAGGTAAATGAAATTTGCGACACCTTCAAAGCAATTTTGAACCTGAGCGAAGTCACGGTCAAGACATCAAATCAAGAAGCAGTCCCGTTAAAAGAAACCATGGAAGAGGCAACTAGAAGATTAATATCAAAGTACCCCATTGATCTAATAGAAAATGTAATATGAAATGGATCACCTACAAGCAGTTTTCAAGTCAACTTTCAAAAATGCACTGAATAAAACCAAAAGCAATTTTTCCCACTTAGTTTACTAAACGAGATCTACAAATTAAAACTTCAAAGTATCTTTCCAGATATTTTGAATTGTTTTCAAGATTATTTTGCACATTGCCTGTTAGTGTTGCATCTGGGGAGAGGGGATTCAGCAAACTCGCATTAATTAAGAATTACCTAAGATCTACTCTAGGGCAAGATAAGTTAAACCATCTAACCAAGTTATCTGTAGAATATGAATTAGCTCCCAAAATTGATTATTCTAACGTTATCAATGAGTTCGCAAAAACAAAAGTTAGGAGGTTTAGAATGTCAGAGGGCATTAGTAAATAGAGTTAAAACTAAGGAAAATGATTTAATTTTAAGTGTTTTAATATCCCTGCATAAATATTGTTGTGTTATCAATATTGAAAGTTAGGCCTATATATTCTTACATGTAATGTTATTTTTCTCAAATCTACAAAAATACTTAAATCTAAAGTGATAAAACTACTTTATTAAGATCTCGACAGCCATGTCATTCACATGTCACAGTAATCTTTGTGAAGTCAACGGTTAGAAATAATCTTGTGTGCTATTGAAGACAACAAGTTATGAACCAAATAAAAATATATTGACTAATAAAATACAAAAACATGTTTCAAACTAATATGAAAAATATTACGTAAGTTTTCGATTTTAGCTTTTGTATAAATTTGCTGTCTTTTTTTTCCCTGAAGGTGTTACTTTCAATATTTACCTTAGTTATGAAAATAATACTGTCTAAGACATTTACGTTGATAAGTCATTCTTTAAAATGTTGACATTATTAAAATATTTACTATTTTATTTGAGCTATTTATTACATTTTATAATATTTAGCAAGCTTAGATTTTTAAATACTCATTAAAAAACGTAAATAAGAGTTGACACGCTAGACTATAAAATTTAGCTGGTCCTTAAGTGGCATATTGGTCTAAGGCGTCACTCTTGCAATAAACTGGAGCCAGGACTGCCGATAGTGGGGTTATCGGTGTTCGATCCTGGTCGGGTGTATTAAGGGTGTTTTTCCCTAAATTGTTTCCATCTCAATTTCTCCACGCAAATGCGGGCACACTTCCTCTAAATCCAACATTTCTCACCCCTAACTGACTAGCGTAATTAGTTCATAGGCGTATAACTCGAATGGGTACTGAGACGAGTGCTAAAAAAAAGCTAGTAGATTATTAAATACATTAGAAAAGAATGTATCATTCAGAAGCAAAACAAGAACTTCGCCATGATAGCTTTGTTTTGTAATATTTTTTTACAATCTATTTGAATAAAAGATTCATTCTTGTGCTTTATATACACAGTATATATATATATATATATATATATATACACTTGGTTTTTAGGTCTCGTCAACTCACCCCTGAAACTCAAATTCTGGTTACGAGCCTGTATAAAATATACTTCCCTCCAGTCTCAAACAATTTTTTGAAACAAACATAGTTCATCTTACTTTTGTTTGAAAGACAAGAAAATTATTTTTCAATTTGATAAAGTACCTCTTCTGCGTCTGTACTTAAAAATCACTGAAAATTAAGACCTCTGCTATCACTAAATTACTCACAGGTTTTCATGATAGCTACGGTACTTATTTTGCTACTATTTACCACAATAGTTAATCATATACGCATGGCAATAGCTGACTTTTGCTGAACTCAATACCGTACAGAAATATTCCTTATGTGTATGGGGTATGAGTATGTTTCTTAATACGTATTGAACCTTACAAAAAAAACGTGAATTATATTAAGTTTACATTAAATATAATCCTTTAGACATTTATTCTAGTGAGGAAGAGTATAACGGGCAAAAAGGGTAATTGGGTAAAGTTGCCATTTTATATAGCATATGAGTATGATAAAAATGGCAAATCTTCTAAGGCTTCTAAGAAATACCCCACACCATTAAAATAATCTATTTTTTGAACAAAGGGTTCTTTCAAGAAACAAAACTTGGAAGCTCTCCCATCTTCAACATAATTTTGTTTTATGAATGTTTTGAAAACGTGCTATTTCAGTGGATTTTACTCCTGTTCCACAAATTACGTTGTTTACGTCACTAATTTGAAGGTTACTAGAGATTATACGAGTGTATACAGATGATCCCATCGGGGATAAATAGAACATAGCTTTTAGCTTCCCCGATTGGAAAAAAAACAAAGAAATAAAGTATAAAAATGTTAAATAAGAAAGGCTGAATCAAATAGCTTCCCCCCATTTCGTCCGACATTAATATAATACATGAATTACTACCATCAATAGGTACGGTATCATCAAGTAGCGGGATATTTGGATATGTGTGTGCTGTTTGAGCATAAGTGGGTTATTTGGGTATGTGAAAATGTATGGGTTATTTAGTAGCCTAATATATGAGTGGCTTAGGTATTATTACTATTATTATTATTATTATTATGATTATGATTATTATTATTATTATTATTATTATTATTATTATTATTATTATTATTATTATTATTATTATTATTATTAGCACCGCGTATTACTACTCGTTCGGTTTATACACACCTACGCTAATGTGTAATGGTAGGGTGATTGTGAGATTAAATGGAGGACCTACAGTTTAACGTGGAATCCAAACCACGGTGGAGGCCTGGCATTCCTCACATTCACAAGTTGTGATTAATACACGTCTTGTCAGAGGTGAAGGAAGGGTTTGGCAATCAGATAAATCTGTGCCAGGACCGCGGATTGAACCCCGGACAGAAGTCTGACACCTTACCCCTAGACCTCCAGGTCACCAGTTACTTAAGGATGTATGGGTTATTTGGATATGCGTTACTTGGGTATGTGTGGGCTATTTGAACATAGGTGGATTATTTGGGAATATGTTGATTATTCGAGCATGTGGGTGCTATTTGGACACGTGAGATATTTGAATATAATATAGGCTATTAGGCATGCGTTGTCACTAGAAATAAGCTACCTCCCGTCAGGGCTATTCACATATTTACACTATTATACAGGATGATTCAGAAGATTATGTCAAAACTTAAGGAGATTGTATGAATGTGGGGAAGGCTGATACCATTCCGTTGAAATAAGCATATCTTTATAATCCTCCTACTAGCTCAATCTTGAATAACACGGCAGGGACCTAACTTTTACCCCCATGCGCAGATGCCATAAGTGGATTTTAAAGCGTTGTCTGAACGAGCCCCATTTTTTTTTTTTAGCAGATTACTGTTCACAGATGAGGCATAATTCACGAAAGATGGCCTCTTTAGTTACCATATCAACCATGTTTGGGCTGAACAGAGCCCTCGTTGCTTGCAACCACCAAGAGAGGTTTGCTGAGAATGTATGAACGGGTATCATCGGTGATAATGTGATCGGGCGTTACTTCTTGCCTCTAAGTTTTATTGGACACATTTACAGAAATTATTTGCAATAAATTGTGCCGGAACTGTTACAAGATGTGTTACGCGTCAGCAAATGCAGGTGTAACAGGAAGGAGCGCCAGCACACTTTCCTTTCAACGTGCATGAATTTCAGAATGTATACTTATTTCAGCGGAATGGTATCAGGCTTCCCCACCTTCAATGGCTTTGTTTGACTTAGGATTATTTCGGAGGACATGGATTCCTATTTGAAAGTTGTTCCACCTGAGTCCCTCTATAGGCTCCTTAAGGATTGACATAACCTTTTGAATCATCCTGCACCACGTCTTACTGCTCTTTCAAGATATACACAATCTAAGCTAGTGAGTCAGTGACAAGAAAGGTATACTTCAAAGGAAAATTGCCAGCATTTTCGTGGAGGGAGAAAGATAAGACGTTTAGATTCAAACCATTCTATCCCCGTCACCAGCAAACCAGGAAAGCTACCCCAGTTGATCGGGCCGGCACCACCAGCAAATCTAAGCCACGCTTCCAAGAAAAGGCAGATAATTTTCCCTGGGCGTCACACCAGCAAAGAGCGCTAGTGGTCACTCAGCGCAATTTCGCAACTTAACCCCCTTCCCCTCTTAGATGTCCAGATGCTAACCTGTCCTCGAGTTCATCAGGTCCGTAACTATATAAGCGTCATTCCTCACTTCACATTTTAGTGCGCAGTCCTTCTACGACAGACTTCCCGGTGCCACCAATCCTCTTATCCAGGGGCTTGGGAATTACGTCATTGACCCTGGTGGGTGACATCGACGTCCCAAAGCCCTGCTCGGATAAGCGAGAAGTGTCAATAGTGGTTTGGGAGGCTCTAATCCGGCCCCCCATGAAGTAGTGTCTCTGCGCGTAACTCTAAAAACCCTTATTTGTTTTCCCAATATACTTCTTGTTTTACCCTACTAATATTAATAATATGCTTTTCTTTGTTTCAGAAACTTCGCGAAATGCGACAGACAACCCGTCTGTTTTAGGATTCTAAACCACACGGTGTGACCAATTGGTCGGTACGTGTTGGAATTTGCTCTCGTGCTCCCCTTGAGGGTGCATCAGAGCATGCTAATGTGATGTGTGATGTGTATGATGTGATCACATTTTATATTTTACTATATCAATTCGACGGAGGAAGAATTTTGACGTAAACCTACATCGCCGAAGTATCTACGAGTCACTACGATGTGCCAGGCGTCGGTCTCACCACCCCATCGTGGAGGAAGCCTCTTCTGAGACTTTAAGTATTTACAATTTAGAGTCTGAGTTAGATTCTAAACTCCTCTTTTGCTATGTTCGTAAGACATAGTTTTTTTCAGTCAGAATGTCTGACTTTGTTTGCTACGCCCATAAGGCTTAGTTGTAAATGTTACTCGTAACTCCTCTTTTGCTATGTCCATAAGACATAGTTTTATGTGTCAGAATGCCTGACTTTATTGTCTATGTCCATCAGACATAAGTCTTTGTGTCATGATGTCTGACTTATTGTCTATATCCATCAGACATAAGTCTTTGTGTCAGGATGTCTGACTTTATTTTCCATGTCCATAATGTATAGTTTTGAATATTAGTCTAACGCTCTTTTTCTATGTCCATAAGACATAGAGTTGTTTGTCTGAGTTATGGCATGTTTTCCTATGCCCATATAGCGTAGTTTAAAATGAAGGGTTTAATGCTCTATTTATCATGGAGCATACGTCTTAAATTACTATGTTAGTGTGTCTGACTTCTTTGTCAAAGTCCTAAAGACATAGTTTTATATATTAGGGAATAATAATTACTCCTTAAATTATATGTCCATAATTAGGATCTCTTTATGGCAGAAATCAGGTTATATAACGTTTTATTTTATGACCTAGTTAGGTCAGTGATAGAGAGCAGTCACTATTGTCTCTTTGTAGTGTATCTATTTAGGGTGCGCAACCTGTGTAATCACTACTAGTTGGTAGTCGTGGCCCGCGGGAATAGTGTTTTTGTCTCCGGCCCCTGTAGGAGTCGTTTGTATCAAGTTATACTAATATTGTATATTGTTAGTACTTATTATTGTGTGCCCTAGTAATGAGTGGAAGTATAATTATAGTATTGAATGTCCAGGCAGTTCTTATTAGGAAGTTACCGGCCATAGTATATTGACCGTGTTGATGCCTGATTGCTCGCCATGTACAGTACTATTTGTAAAATGCTGGTTCCTCTTCAAGGAAATTAACCTTAGGTTCTCGTAACTCTCTAGGGAGTTAACTCAAGCTAACTAGCTTATTTGTCTATCTATCCTCATAGTAACTATATAAAATTAAGATTAAATACCCCTGGTTTTCATTCACTATAATTTCACTACTATTCATAAGTAGACCTATCTGGTCTTAGTCTGGTATTAGCTAGGCTGAATTATCTTCATATATTGTGGCTTATCCATATATTACTATTTTGCCTATCTTTGAGTTACAATATGTTGAGGCAGACGCTCCTTCGTAGGAGAATGAACGTTGATCCTCATTTTAAGAGTTAATAAAATATTCTATAATATATACTTTCTTACTTCTGTTAGTGCCTTGTCACCAAGGTGTTTATTTCTATTCCAGCGTATCGTGAAGTTTACGATCATGGTAACTGAATAAAGTTATCTTTAACAACAATGGACTTTTTGTTCAATAATGTATTTAAATATATATGTAATTCTATTTCTCTTATTTAAATTTAATCAGACTGATTTGTTAAAGTTATATATTTCTCTTATGCCTCATTCTTCCCAAAACTTCCTTATTTAACTTTGTGTGTAATTGTAATCGTCACTTCTTCTACTCGTTAGGAGAAGCGGGGATTCAAAAAGAAACATCCAAACACCGGTTTTCATAAGTTTGAATTTAAATAATGTATAAACGTTTAAAAAACTGTTTGTTGCGAAAGTTTTTATTGCTAAATATGACAGTTAAACACACGGTCTTACAGATCTTATGGCTTGGCGAATAGATACACGAGATAAGATCTTGTAACTGTTGCTAGTTGTCAGCTACCACCATTGTTGCGATGGATAGTTTAGTGTGTGGACTCTAGAACTTTAAGGAAATGGTTGATTAGTACTAGTCTGATTCTAGTAACTTAGAGAAGTGTCGAAAAGAGGCGGTCCGGATTTACCTCCATTGTTCCGATGTTTACTTCTTGCTGGCGTTACACCCACCATCATACCCTCTCCTTGGTTAAGTGCACACTCGACAAGGAGGCCTTCTCTTGGATAAGGAGTAAATCAAGAGTGTTTTGACTTTTACTCCTTTCAGCCCGCCCTCCGCTGTTTGTTCAGAGGCCAATTTATTTCTCCGGATCAGGAATTGTTCTATTCCTGCCCACATCATTCTGGCAACAATGGAGAGGGGCCGTGGCAGTATGGACCAGTCCAGCGCTATTTATGTAACCACTTGATTGTTTACTTGCACAACAGATGATGTTGCGTTCTTTAGTTGCGGTGCCATCAGGGGAAGGGTCGGTCGGGTTTTTAACGTGTACTTTCTAAGGCAGGACTCAGAAATTTATTTGGGGGTTGGAGGAGAGCATACAATCAAATCTCTGGCCATAATTAATTCCTGGGGAAGAGGGAAGCTTTGGGAGCGTAGCCCCCTAGCCACCAGAATTGAAGAAAATGTATGACTATTAAATGCCTTTTGAAATTATTGTGAACTACTTTTATGGTAGCTTTGCGCAACAAATTGCAAGAAAGCTAACGTTAACATGAAAAGTAAAGCTTAGAAGGTGAAAATAATCTTCAGGCTACAGATGTAGTCTCATCAATATCATATTTGAATTTCGGGTTCGATTCATGTGTCCAGGTGTCGTTTTTAAATTTATGAATGACGGCAAAAGTTATTTAATGTAGGTTCTGTATATGACTTTTTTTTT
>CABFWB010001026.1:96514-108404 GCA_902151455.1 Timema bartmani | reverse complement strand
ACAGACAGACAGACAGACAGACGGAAATTCAAAAACCACTTTTTCGGATTCAGGAAGTCATGAAACGTCAAAATTCATCAAAATCTCGAGTTCGATTTTTTTGACGATCACAATACTTTCTCTACCTGTAAGATAGAGAGAAAGTAAAAATAGATATAATTAATACTTTTATATCTTTAAAATGGAAAGAATAATAAGTTATACTTATACTAATAATTTAGTAATAGTACTAGCAGTGGAAATGTGAGTGCTAGTCTTCAATATATGCAAACATTTTCTGAGATCTCAGGAAATTCCCAGGCCCCTTTTCGGCGGCCGGGCCCGGGTGCGTTGTACCCCCTTCACGCACCTGTCATAGAGCCTGCTCAAATGTAATATGCTGTGTTCTTTTTACTAGAAATAGTTCTTACTTTCGACCTATGTAGATAAAAAATGGTGTCATTCATATTTGATTTAAATAGAGGTGGTTGCTTAGCCCTTGGTCACTGTCAAGGATATACCAGATCCTCAGCCTTACGGAAGTTCCGCTGCGCTCCTTGAGCCAGGTTGAGTCCATCATCACTGAGGCTCGCTAGTGTCAATGCTCAGTGATAAGAGCTCTTCCAAATGTGCAGTTGTTAAACGATTCACTTAATATGTTCGTCATAATGGGACCATTTGGTTTCTCTATCTGACCCTAGCTTCGTGGAAGCTGACCAATTGACTCAAGATAGATTTTGTCTCCTCTCTTTAGTGAGACCATATTTAAAATGAGCTTTTTTTTTAAATCCCCTTGATGGCACCTAGCAACGCCCGTGTTTGAAGGAGTCAAGCTCTCCCATGGAGCGCAACCATTTTAACCTGGAGGCTGAGGGTATGGTGTATGTTTGTCTGTGGCCCTAGGGTTCCAGGGACTATCCCCTAACCCTCGTGGGTTCTGAGAACAACCGAAGGGTGATAAAGGATTGTTTGAGAGTCAGGTTTTTTTAATTAGGCTGACGGTTTTCTCATGGGGGGTGTAGATATTTTTTTTATAAACCTTACCCTATGTAAGTTTTATTGATGACGGAACTCTCCTTGTACCACTAATAGTGGAGAGGGGGGATGTCCAGCTGGACCTAGTGGCTAATGACCCCTCATCTGTTCCAGGTGGCGCGCAACTCTTTCCTGGGGCGCCACCTCGTGTCGACTCGGCCCATCAAGAGTGGTGAGGTGGTGCTGAAGGAGGCCCCCCTGGTGATGGGTCCCTCTCAATCGGGTATTCCCGTATGTGTGGGGTGTTACAAGCGTCTGACCTCCCCCAGTGTCACCACCTGTCCCCGGTGTGGATGGCCAGCGTGCGGGTTGGAGTGTACCCTGTCTCCTCAACACCAGCCTGAGTGTGAGATGATCTCGACCAAGAGGATCAAGGTTGGGTGGTGATAGCTCTGTTCATGTTGCATTGTCAAGGCCATACCTAGGAGGGATGTTTTTGGGCTTCAAATAATATTTATTCGCTAACAAATGATTATTTACCAAGAAGGGACAAATTAATAGTTTCTAAACAAAAAAATGATTCTAAACATAATTAAAAACTCGCTTAAACACCCATATAACTTTCTTTCCTGTCATTATTTTAATTAGTTCTATCAATTCTGAGCTGTTCGTTGCTCCAGGTGGAAATAACGGACCTAGACTCACCCCAGCAGCCTGAGTATAGATGTCTGACGGTGCTACGGTGCCTGTACCAGAGGGAACACGACCCTCAGTGCTGGGACAAGATCATGGCCTTGGAGCCCCACTCTGAGAAGAGGATCAGGTGTGGAAAGTATGAGGAGGATCGCGTTCACGTGGCCACCTTCATCAGGCAGTTCTTCCAGCTGGAGGATGAATTCTCAGAGGAAGACATCCTCAAAATATGTGGAGTAGTACAGGTAGTCACAACACTGATACCTTTCCTCAGGTGGAAATTTCATCTGGACTATGGTGGAAAACCTAATTGTAGAATAAATAGCCTCCAAATGATCTGATCGGAATCGATCACTGACTTCTTGGACATTATTCAGGCGTGACAGCTCACAGCTATCGTCCTGGTGATAAACAATTATATTTTACCTCGTTCATCGCGTTCTTTGTATCACTTGATGTATAATTCATTCCTCCTCCTTCAACTATGACAGCTTGTAGGTATAAAATGATATATCATTATGACACCATCTTGTTCAGATCAACAGCTATTTTATCCCACTAACGGACCCTCAGCACGCTGCCGTGTACGATACTGCTTCCTTCATTGAGCACAACTGTCGTCCTAACTGCTCCAAGACCTTCACGGAGACAAATGAACTGATGATCAGGGTGGCTATTCCTGTGGAGGAGGGCGATCACCTGTCCATCAGCTACACGGAGCAGACCTGGGGTACGGCCAGGCGAAGACACCATCTAGCGCAAGAACTGCTCCTTTGCTGCTGTGAGCGCTGTAAGGACCCAACAGAGCTGGGGACCCTCTATAGCGCCATCCGATGTCGCTCGGGGTACGTTCTAATTTGTTATATCTTTTCCCCCCGTTTAGTTCTCTTCTTCCTATCTACAGTATTAATACGCTTTTTTTTTTAGTTCTCATAGCGATAGTAGTGTTGTAAGGGGTTGAATTGGGAGGACGCCATTCCCTTACTTTTTTACTTTGATCCTTATCATCCCTCCACTTTTTCATGGGTGAGGATGGTCTAGTAAGCACATATCATGATACTACAAATAATATTAAAATCATTAGTGCTTGTTATATTTTGAGTTTTATATATATATATGTCTATTTAAAAAAAATTAACTAAGTCATTCATTGGGAGGGATGAAGTAAACTATGATAAGGGTAACTCCATTTGGAGTTTGGGGCTCATATTTTAAATAACCAATGCTAATAACAAATAATGGTGGTATACCCCCTAATCCCTCCTAATTTTTTTCTGGGACTTGGGGATAAGGAGCAGGGGGAGATACTTACCTCCCAAACACTCTGATAACCATAGCCCCTTCCCTCACTAATGTATATAGACTAGGACCAGTTTCATAGTCGGATTGAGTACGCCTCAAGTGTGGCGCTACACTAAATATATGAGGACAACTACCTAGACCAGAATTTAATGGGCCAGTTTTATATGTGAGACTCGCCCATTCCATTTGCGTTTAGGTAGGTGTCGTCTTGTATTTATTGTATCATTGCACTTGAGGCGTACTCAATCTATGAAACTGGCCCATATGGGTCTGCTTCGTATTTAGACATAGCAGGCCTTAAGTACGGTGCTATACTGAATAAAAAACAGACACATACCTAAACTCGAATGGAATGGGCCAGTTTCACTTTCCATTCTGGTCTGGGTAGGTGTCGTCCTGTAATTAGTACAGCACCACACTTGAGGATTACTAAGTCTGATCATGAAACTTGCCCTTTATTACTGTCTAATGGTTCCCGACCTAAAAGCAAGGTCAGACGGTGAGTAAGTCCTCAACACTTTGGCAAGGAAGGAAGAGATTGATACAATACCTTTTTCTAGCCAGAGTGGGATTTCTACCCTTTATTGGGTACAAAGAATTATATAAAGTCCCTGAATAAGAGAGTAAACTTTTAAAAAACAAAAATCAACCTTTGAATGATTAAAAGATGTTCACCCACAATTTGGGTTAAACTTCTTCCCATATCCCCCAATTAGGTGTCAAGTTCTAGCCCCTGGATCAGATTCAAGCATATAGCCATTCATCTGAGCTTAATTTCACCAATTTATTTTATAAATGCCTAAATGTAATATGGCTTGTGTATTGTTTACTCCCATTTAGAGGGCATACATTGTCCATACTTCTTGGCACGGTTATGGAAAATATTTCCGTCCTATTTGTATAAAGTATTTGGTGTCATGTATCCCACTTATAGGGTGATTTTTTCTTGTACTTACAAAGCGAACATGTTTAATCATATATGGGACTGCCCATTTACACTGGGATTCGAACTTCTGGTGTAAATGACCGAGAAATTATTCTGAATGATCAGAATATTTGTTTAATTGATCTCCAGAAATTGTGAGGGGTACCTTGTCCCTGACAACCCCCTGGTGAACCTCGACACAAGAGATGATGCCAGCGACGAGCAGTACCCTTACTCAGGGTACACCAGTTGGAGTTGTCTCCTCTGTGGATCATCCAAAAAGCCCCAGGAGGTGTATCAGCTCCTGAAGAGGGTTGAGTCAGATATCAAGGGAATGGGAGAGACGGACTTTGAGCTCAGAGAGGGGCTGCTATCCAGATTGGAAGGGGAAGTGCTGCACCCAAACCACTACTTCCTGACCGAGCTGAGGGGTGGTCTGGCCCAGACCTATGGTAGGGCGGGTCCTGAGGGGTTGACCGAGATCAGTGACAAGAGGCTGGAGAGGAAGATGGAGCTGTGTCGCCAAGTGCTGGCTCTCGCAGACATCTTGTTCCCAGGCAAGGCGTTCTTGTAGTGGAAGGATATATTTTTGGTGCACCGCGTTCTACTACCCATCCGGGCTATCCATTTATTTACACTAACGGAGAAGAGATGAGGATGGTAGAGCTTATAAGGAAATGTATCTAAATTTACATGGCAGTAAAGTGGGAAACCATTAAAAAATACACTTATAGAGCCCATTCCTCCCCGTCAACAGAAATCCAGTGACACTTTTTGGGAAACAACTGTTTAGGGTAAAACACCTCCAGAACACGGGGCTGGGACTCGAATATCTACCTCCCTGTCACTAGCAACCAGTTTATTGAGAGAATAATGTTTCAGACAATTTTACCATGAATAAGAATTAGAGGGATATGATCGTACACTTGGGTCTAATTAAATTCGAACAACCTACCGGCGAGAACACGAATGTCTAATCTTGTTTATTTTATTGAGGATGGGGAAGTCAGGGTTCGAATATTGGTTGGCTGTAGTGAGGTAATATTTCCTCATTGTTTTAAAACTCTCATATCATGCAAATAAGGGTACACTTCCTCTAAAGTTATATCTTATTCATTCTTACCCTCATTAGCGTAAACATGTGGTTAGTCTGGATGGATAGTAAGACGTGGGACACGAAGAATTTTTACCATTTTTTCAATCCTAGACAACGTTACTGTCTAATGATCATTATTACCAACTATTCACGCAAGCACAGAGACAAGAGTGATATTTTGTGTATGCTTTCATTCAGGGAAAGTATCTTAATCGTGAAAATTTTGACCTTGAAGTTATGATGGATCTTTTTTTATGTGGTGCTGTCCTCCAAATGTGGATTTCACAATTCTTTCTGTCTGTACTTGCAGCTAAAACTGAAATAATTTGCTGGATTTAATTCAAAATTGGTATTTATATGTTAAATGGAAATGCCTCAAGGAGAATTAGTGACTATAATAATTCTATTTCTAAAATTAAAGATGGTTTACTAATGACTGATTTGGGAAAATTAGATTTCTTTCAAAAACAATTTTGTTCAAAATATTAATTTGGGGAGTGTTTTACATGATAAATGTTACCAATGGTACTGTATACTTATTGGAGGGAAATTCATTTAGGGTTGTTTACCGATAAAAAATTATTGAAAATTTTTGTTCCAAACTATAATAGATTATCTGATAAAGTATGTACTGTTTTTTGTACAATTTTTTTCAACAATATGTTTCTTATTGGTGTCTTGCGTCTTGCCACCCATCATTTTACTGTACACTGATGATATTATACTGTTTCAGCGGAGAGCAGAGTCAGGGGGATGCTGATGTTTGAACTGCACGAATCTCTGGCCGAAGAAACCAGGAGAGGAGCGGACAAGGGAGATATGAACTTGTTGCAGTTGAAACACAAGATTCAGGTGAGTGCTAGTAGAAACACTTCGAACAGAGCCACACGAGCGTTACATTTATTTGAGGCTTTTCCGTGTTGCAATTTATCCCATATTGTTTACTATAACCAAAGAACAATTATGGAATAGTTTGTAAATACGGAATAACTTTATTAGCAACCCAGTATGCATGTGACCACAGGAATTCTATCACCTTCTGTAGGTCGCAGGTGCTAGTAACCCAGTGTTATTTTACCTCCAGGAGTACCTATACCTCGTGAAAGTTTCCGATCAAGTAACCCAATGTTCTTGTGACCGCAGGAGTCTCAACATCTTCTGACAGGTGCAGAGAAGATGCTCAGCAGTGAGCCGGAGATGATCCCAGAAGGGGAAATTGCAGTTGAAGTCAAACGTAGGATCCTCGACCAGGAAGCCTCCCAAATTAACGGGTCTACAAAGAATGTACCCCTCTCCCAGAGCAAGTGCGTCTCCATGGGCATGTGAAAAGGGGATAGGGGGGCACTTTGTTTTAATATGTTCTAGAATCTAGACTCTTAGAATACGGTAGAAGCTCATATAGAACCAATGCACGAGCATTTTAATATTCTTTAGGACCTTATCACTACACCAATTGTTGGTTCAGGGGTAGGCTATGTCTTATGAAACTATTTATATCGTTATTAGATGCAAGGGTAGGTAGAGCTTGCCCACATAACATTTATATTGAACCAAATTATTCACAAGGTTTATATTTTAATATTACACTCAAGGAGTTAAGACGTACTATCTCAAAAGTATAGCAGATTTAGATGATTTGATTTTAAGCTAGCGTGTGGGGTGTATTTCCAGTAAACTGTAGTGAATGTACTTCTTGCTCTCTTTGTAGTAGTTTATATCTTCAAACAATTATATCCTATTGTTTTAATAGCAAGCTAGTTTAGTAAAAATGGATGTGTGGTTGTTGATGAACAATGGTACTGTAATTAAAAATAAAATAAAGTGAAATAATAACATTCCAATAGTACTTACAGACATTAAAATGAATTGTTCACAAAACTATTGATTGAGTTTTAACATTATCAATTTCAACAACTATGCTCGCATGGTTCTTAAACAAACATTTTATAGTAAAAATTAGACTGGAAATGTTTTAGTGAATCCTTCTATCTAAACAAAAAATAATGTTGAAAAAAATATGCTAGTAATGTATAATAGACAAATAAAACAAATATAAAAATATATATAACTGAGCAAACCAGTATTGTAGCTTAAGCCAAAAAAAAAATCACTAAAGATGATTCAAACTTGAAATACAAATAAAACAAAGGAATAAATTAGATTAAGTAGTGAAGATTTTATAACTGGAATCTGTTCCTGTCTATCAGCTTGATATCAATCTGGATTGGAACCAACAATTAATCAATGGGATCATATGATGCTGTAGATATAAATGTTCAGAAATTCACCTGATGTTACATAATTAATTTAATTAGTCTGTAGACCACATTGTGTTAGATAATTATTTCGGCGTTTTACATTAGACACACTACACCAGCGTTTCCCACATGGGGTTCTGTGAGGTAAGATTAAGGGATTCACAATAAAATTAAAATGTTTAAAATATTTTTCACATTAAAAGTTAAAAATACTTCGCATACATTAATATCTGGCGGACGAGACAATATTTGGGTCAGTTGCTTTTACTGCACAGCTTGTGTACTAAACGGCCTTTGTAATTAGGGTCAGAATCTACAGTGTGTTCGTTTTGTTTATTGGCGCTGATATTCATTCATTCGCGGGTCGATTTATGTGAAGAATGCGGTAACATGAGGTGTTGCGGTACGCAATCAAAGTAAGCCACTGTTGCCGTTCGCCAGTACCTTGTGCTAAACTCGCTATACTCTGGAACCAAAACAAAGTATCGAAACCGATTTGATGCGGCTCCAGACAAGCGAATACAACTGTCAACAATTGAACACAATCAAGAAGAATTTGTCAAAAAAAGAAAATATTACACTCTGATGGTTAAAATGTATTGTGACGATTGTTTGTATTTTTTATACTAATAATAATAATAAAGAATCTGATACCAAAGTAATAATTATTTAATTGAGAGCGAAGCCTTAACATATTTTTCCCTGACAGGGACGGATAAAGGATGGCTGCATTTATATATGAAGAGGAAAAAATGTATAGTTGCCTTCTTCCCTGAAAAATTTAACTATCAATTTAAAGATATTTGACCTTGAGACAAGGAAATTTTTTGCCTGCGGCTCTTTTATTTTTTAATAATCTGAGAATATTTAAGAGGTTTTGTATGTTATACAAAATATAAAAGAGTTCTGCAAATAAATTTAATTGGGAAAGGCTGCACTACACTTTTCCACATAAGTTTTATATATATATATACACACACATAAGTTTTGTATTTCATGAGCATATTATGTAGTTTGCACAAGTTTAGTGCTCAAGTGTCTTTAAGTATAAGCAAACATAAGTACTACCAGTATATGAGTGCTAGGAATTTAAAATTAAAAGCCAGACGTTTTATTCAATACAAATCATCCTTAGAAAATTACAGTAGTAATAACTAAGATAAAATTAATATTGAAAAACTGCAGGAAATGTTTCCGATATTTTCTAAAGACAATATTTTAAAATATAAGTTACATACTATAATTTTTAGCGCAAATGTATTGCTAATAGGATTATTATGCAAGTTATATGAAGTTATAATCTGCTTTAGAAATAATGAGCGCCAACAAGAAGAAGGTATACAAATTTCTATAAAAATGCGAGGAGAAATATTATAAAAGAAAATTAAGACCCTTGACCAATACCATTTTAATTTCTTACTCATTTTCTTTCCTAGCATTATTTGATGCAAAGAAAACCAGTTTAAAAAAAAATCTATATTTAAGAATATTATGAACAGTTTTATGATTTAGTTCACTTTCATCTCAACTTCTGGGTCTATTTCAATTAATACCGGTACATTCCTCATGTACAGATTCCATACTTGGGTGGTCAGCCTAAGCAACATTTGCAGCTAAGATGATTCTGTTATTAACTTTGTGTAGAAACACACTCATGTTTTAAAAGTCTACTTGTATTTTAGTAAATGATTTGTAAAATGGACTCATTTGTACTAAAGAACCCTAAAATTTAAACAAAATACTGTACGCAAAGTACAACTGAAAATCATGGTGTCACTATCGACCATTTGCTTGTACTGTAATACAATTAAGGCACAGGAAACCATAGCCTACATTAATGCAGCATTACTACAAGGGCTCCGCAATTTGGTGTCTGCCGTTGGGCACCAAATTTGTATGGCATAGTAGTCCTGAGCACTGATACAAGTCATACAGGAGCATCAAGGGAAACTATTACAATAGCTATCAAATAACTATGACTAAACAATGTATACACATATTTTACTAAAATACAAGTATACTTTTATAACATGAATGTGGTTTTACACAAAGTTCATAACAGAATCATATTAGCTGCAAAAGTGGTGTATGCCGACTACATTTAAAATGTTATTCAAGCATCAGTGGGTTTGAAAAAAAAAATCCTATACATGGCATGGACCATGGCATGCATGCAAAACGTGCACTAGTCCATCTAATGGTGGTTGAAAGTCGGTATTTGTTCGACTTTCATCCCATTGCTCTAGCTATTGTAGTTCTTAATATTTTCCAAATCATTCAATCATTATTTTTCCATAAAAAGAGCAAAAACGCCATGTGTTTCCAAATATTGTATGCAATCTCAAATGCCATGTGAACAGTCATTGGCTAAAATTTGTATGCACTCCATGTGACCAAGATATTGTACAATTTCTTGCACAACTTTTTGTACAAGAAGTTGTGTCTTGTGTACCGGGATTTAGGGTTCCGTAGAATTTATTGTAGCGGGTGCTTTTGTTTTGATGTGTGTATCAGTGAAAGCTAACAAAAGAAAGTTTATAAGTTTATGTATATAATAAGTAATAACACAAAAATGTAAATCACATAACAGAAGGACGCCCAAAGCCACAACTATCTTCAAATAGCTTCTTGAAGCAAACTTCTTTTTTTTTTTAGAAAATGCAAGGACCTCCCCTTTTAGACTTGGAGGCACCCCTTCCAAGCTTGCCTAAGAATTTCGGTCACGAGACGCTACCGCATCCTAGCCATAGTTCCAAATTATTTATATAAAAACTAGCTTTTTTTTTAAATGTTAGCTTGTAACACATTTTTCCGTAGTATCCGAATATTATAATACTTTACCATCACCTCAAGGAAACACACAAGCCAACAATGGGTTTCTTACCAAATATATTAACGTATCTCCACTGAGATTATTTTTTTAGACCAAGGCATATGTTAGATTTTACCCACAACAATAAAGCCACTCTGTAGAGAAGTGATACTGTGGGAAACCAATTCAATTGGAAACTAGGCATACCATGTGGAAATGTATTGTACAGTACTTCACAATGGAGTAATACTCACTGGACCTATGTAACTATGCCTAACATAATATAATCACATCAGCATCTACGAGAATATGTAAGAATGGGACCGGAGTTCATGTTTATTCCAGTCACCTTTTTATGAATATCCGATTTTTCTGCAACTACTTCAAACAACACCACTGTCTCCGAAGTTGAAGTGCAGGCCGGCAGATGTTTCGTCTGCATGCTCTCAGGGGCGGCTGCCCGGGGAGCCAGCTTGAGTGGGATGGGGGATGGCGCCAAACAGAACACCAACGTAACGTGGGCGTAATAGTGGAGTTGCAAAGCATAACAATCGTTCACTTTTTGATTCTAACATGAAATTTGACATATTATAAGTGTAGCTTTTTGCGGTGAATAAAATAGAATATAGTGCTGCTCTTAAAAGGTTATTTTACATTTGTCATCTCGAAAAAATGCACCGTGAATTAATTTTTTTCGCAATTATCTCGTAAACCGTCAATTATATTAAAGTGTTTGTCATGTTAAAACTCAAAGAGAACATTATCTACAAAACATGTTTTTATAATTTTCTTTGTAATCCGAACCTTTTTCGTGCAATCTCACAGGGAAACATTTTGAGTATTATTAGCATGTGTGAAGTTTCCCTTCAGATTATTTTCTTATCACGCCCAGGCTACTTTAAGTTTGGAGTTGTTAGGTTTGAGGAGTATTTTATTTTTTCCTAGAGTTCATTCGCGATAAGAGTGGTGGTAAATGACAGCTAGCAAAATATTTAAAAATGTTTAAAATAAAAACATAATTATAAACAAATGTTTTGTTGTGAAAGTTTTGACTGCCAAAAGTGATACCAAATCATGTTCTGGCAGATCATATGGTTTAGCGAATGGATGCATGAGAGTAGATTTGGTAGCTTTTGCTAGCTCTTAGATATCACCCTTCCTATTTGAAAGGACTATATTGTCGACAGGTTATATAGAGGGACGCCAAAAAGCAATCCTGCCCCAGCGCAAAATTTACCTTGGGCCGCCCCTGCACGCTCTTGTCTAACGGGGTGGAATTAGTTTAATGTTTTGTTTATATTTAAATTATTATTATTATTATTATTATTATTATCAGCGCGTCTTACTAACCGTTCGGGTCGTACGCATTTATCTTTAAAGGGTTGGTCATTATTTTTACATGTGATTGTTTATAATGATGATTAAGGGTTTGATATTTGGTTAATTATTGTTTAATGATAATATATTAATATTTTTCTCGTACGAACGTAGCTCAAGATGCTTCGTGCAGGATCTAAATAGTCTCACAGTCAAATGTTCCGATACAACTCTGTTTAACTAAGAGGAGGAAAATTCGAAACCTATTACTAACGTGTGAATGACCCATCTCTTTGGCCACGTTCAGTTTTGTTGAATATTATTGTTTATTTCGTTCGAGTAGCTCTCGTTTACTTATGAGTAAACACAAATTGTAACCTTCTCTATTTAATTAAGACTAATTAATGGCCCGTTATAGAATTTATATGCCTAAATTAATATAACATTTTGATCAATTATTAATTTATGTTGTCATCTTACTGGAGGTACAATTTGAGGAAGAAGACCCACAATGCTGTCCCTTTTTTAGGGTT
>CABFWB010001026.1:73287-93195 GCA_902151455.1 Timema bartmani | reverse complement strand
TTTTTTTTTTTAAATCTCGTTCTCTTTGGAAGCGCCTGTCAGTCCATTTCAAATGAGCTATTTTCGCTTGTCGGCAGACAGAGAGCGTGTGTATGTATGTTAAGTGCGGAATGTTTTAAAGAGGAAGTACGAAAGAGAAGAAAGAGAAAGAAGATAAAACAAAACAAAAAACTATCAAGAAGAAAGAAACAGAAAATAACATTCAAAAAATAGAAATACATAAGCAAAACTTTTCGGGGCGTCGAAGGATGGATTCGTTGTCTGTGCGTACACGTGCTGATCCATCAAGGAGTCTTAGGATAATTGATCGAGGTTTGTGTTTTCACCCTTTCATAAAAACACTGGTGGGATGGTGATTTATTTTTCTAAAAAAATATTCTTCTTGAAGATCCAGAATTAAGGTAGATTTGTAATCAAGTTCTTATGTGGTTTCGCTCTAAAGATTTTAGCAGATTTTTCTGCCTTATCGTTCGAAGTGTTGGTGGTGTTGTTGTTATGATTGAATTATTTTTATTTAAAATATATAAGGTATTGTTTCTAAACACAATGCTATTTCAAAGCACGAATTACATACTTGCTTAACCTAGAGACAGCAACTCTTGACAATAGACATCCATGTTTTAACGGTAACAGAATAACAAGATAAACATAACATATTCACCTTAGCGTGTTTTAGTTGGTCACAGGGATAGAACTAGAGTCCCCGCGACTCATAGTTGTCCCCATTTATCCCCGCCTCCCCATTCCCCCCCCCTCCCCCCAGCCAACAGGACGTGTCTCTCGGTGTTAAATAGTTAACAAAAGTAGTTTGGGTTGGCAGGTAGGACGCCGCCCGGTCCTCAGACAGAAAATAGATGCCTGTGTCTTGGTAGTTAGCGGAAAACTGGGTATTGTTTGCCCGGCACCCACCGATTGGATCAAAAGAGTTCGGGGTTCCCTTTTGTGAAGAAAGATTTGGACGCCACTGCCAAAATATTCTGTTTTGTGACGTCACCCACGCTTCTTGGTGATGTAAGGACGTCTTGTTCACATCGATAGTAAGTAGTAGACAAAGTCTAACTCACATTTTAATTAAACAATTATATTTTAACATAGCTTTTATTTCAACGCCTTTTTCTTAATGCATACAATTTCTTTGTTATGTAATTTTATAATAAACAAGAGCTATGGAGATGATGCTTATACATAGTTTATTTAAAATATAATTTAAGAGTAGTATGCATTTTTGTATAGTCATATAAATTGTCTTTCAATTTGTGCATTTGTTCTAATGGTTGAGTAATTTCTTATTTATTACAATTATCTAGAGATTACATTTTATTATTTATAGGTGTAATAATTGCCTGTAAATTTTACCATACTAAACACATTGGTTGTATATTACAATCCAAGCGGAGAATCTATTGCTTTATCAGTTATTAAGGGATAATATATTATTTTAGTCTACTGCTAGGGATTTTCAGTTAATTATTTTATTCCAATTTTTTATATAATATTTAAATATATCGGACTAATACAAATATAGGTATTATGTTTAACTCAAATGTAGGTATTTATTTTTATGTTCTGAGCTGAATTTTTAATTTGTCATTTATTTGTGTAAACATAAGAAAATGCCCTTTCAAACTCGTCATGTAAGTTTAAGATTTGAATGTAGGATCTTAACGTGTAGAGAGAGAAGTTCTAGTTATAAATACTTACTGCACATGAACACAAGATGATATATAACAGAAACAAAGCATAACATATTTTAAAAGGATTAGAAGGTATGTGAAAATACCTTTCCTGGTAAAATTGTTAAACCCTTTTGCGCACGCGTATAGAAATTCAGTGTGTAAGGCAATGTAAAACCACCATCCTTTTTGAACTTTCCTAGTACACGCGATTTTTACCAAATGGTGCAGGCAGCCCTAACCGGCCGAAGGGCTGAGTAAGTGCCAAGCGTTTAGTGGATATAAATTACACCAAACCAACCTTCGGGTTGTTGACTTCTTAAGAAGAAGAAGAAGAAGAAGTAATTGTATAGGCCCATATATACACGTAGATAAATTCACCAAACCATTTCACCCTTGGAAAAGTGCGCAGACACGTTGTATAACCAAAACCAAACTCTCAAAATAAGTGTTACATAAAAAGTACTTTTTGTTTAAATATTGAGTAGGATGTTTTTAGTATTCTAAGATATTCTCCATACATCGTATACAAAAGAAAGTAAATAAATAGAAATACATTATATGTGATAGAATATTGAATATTCGAAAAAAATTAAACCTATGGGTAAGAAATGTTATTAGCATATATAAAATATATTAAAATAAACAATATGATATATATTTTTTAAGCTAGGTATGGTTAAGATAAGTATAAATTTGTAGGCCGCACACGTGTACAAAGTGAACAAATACGTCTTAAGCGATTCAAACAATAAACTTTTAAACTATCACTTTCTTTACGTGTACAAAAAGCAAAATACAACGTTCAACCAAAAAGGGATCGAAACAAAATAGAAAACTTTAAGGTAACCCATTAAAAACTATTTACTAATGTTAACATCACTTGTGTGTATAAAGGGCCAGATGGAAGTAGAGGCATGCGCCGTGTGCATGCGGCCGGCCAATCAGCGCTGCAGCGGCTGTCATGTGATCTACTATTGCTCACGTGACCATCAGAAGTCTGACTGGAAACTGCATCGGGGGAAATGTGTCCCGTTCAAGGTAGTGCTCGCCACTTCTAAATTACCCCCAGACTTCAGCATATTATTGGGGGGTTGGGGCGCGGGGCGGCAAAATGGTTTCTCTTTTATGCTAAAAATATTACATTTTCAACGTCGTAAGGGAGAAATACACTTAATCTATATTTAAAAGTTTTACATTGCATTTTTTAAAATATAAGCTAACATAATAATTTCTTCTAACACTCTGCAGTAACAGACATTTTATTACACACACATTCATAAAAATAGAAATATATAGATTATATGATTTGAACTCGTCTTTTCTTATGAACATGTTTCTCAGAGTAAAACTTCTGTCATTGTGGGATCTTAGGATACGACTATGCAGGATCTTATAAAGTTTTTTTTAAAATTTAATTTATAGCAAAAGTCGTAGTAAAATAACTTTAAATCCTGGGCAAAGTGTATAATCCCCCTTAAGGGTTAACAGAAAATCCATTATTATGGTTCACACATTAAATTTTTTTTAATAATTCATAAATCTACAACAATTTTGAGTTACTCTACTTTTTACAGTAAAAATGTTTGACAGTGAGTAAAATACAGTAACTATTATTTCTTAAAATACTAAAACGGAATATTTTTTAAAATAAAAAACAGTAGTGTCTTTATTGTGATTGTCTAGGCTACTACAATGTTAAACAAATGACTGTCCACGGTAGGAAGAGGTTTATAGGAAAAATGCTTTGAAGAAATTCTCAAGAACTAATTGTTCAATTGGGTTTAAACCTTTACAATCACAAGGAATATAATGTTTACTTCACGTATTGGAATAAAATGGTAGTAAAATATAATCTTAGTAAGTAGTAACCTAACCTGTGGAGCGACAATAAGACTACCCTAGAAACCCCTTCCTACCGTGAGCAGCCTATAGTACTTCCACAAGGGAGTTAGGGGGGGGCAAAAGACTCGGGCCCCTAGAGTCGGCGCCTAAGGAGTTCTGTGGTTCCTGTAAGCCAGCACAGTTTCAAATGGACTCCCTCCATCTAACCAACGCGCATATTAATTTTCAAGAGCAAATTAAAAAAATATTTAAGGTTCATTGTGCGTTGTTATTATGACAAGTCAGGTTTGACAGGGTTGCACAGTTAAACTATGTTCCCAATAGTGGCAGCAAAACTTGGGGGGATGGAAGTTGTACTGGGTAGAATTGTCCCCCTGGAAACAATTTTTTTTTTCCTGGTATAAATTTCCCCTCCCCTCTTAATTTATTTTACTCCCCAATGACATTCTCGAATATTAAGAAGAAAGATGGCCTTGTATCAAATTCCAAGTAGTTTCTAGAGGTATATAATTTTCAAACATTTGCCGGAGTAGGGTCCTTGGACTCACCTTTGGTTTGGGGGTCGAACCCCTTCAAAAACTCATTTTATGTTAACTCACCCATTCCAGACAAAAAAGTTCCTCCACCACTGATACCTTCCACCTTCCCCCGACCACAGGTTGCATGTTGTATGCCAACGAATGTATGCTTATTGGGTCTAAAGAGCAAATTTGGAGGAAAAAAGTTTGCTCCTACTGCCCCGTCAAGACTTGCCTACTTTGACAACAACTAAATGTTAGTTTCATTATTTTTTTCTGGAAAAATATTTCTAAACTATTTAATTGAAACAAATACACTCGAGATATCTCAAGTAATAAAGTTTCCACTTCAGTTTAATCAATCCTAAGGACGTTAAAACACCAGAAGCAAATCAACTCAGTTTAAAGCAATAACAGCGATTACAGTTTAAGAATACATCCCTTTCTTCTTAGAATAAAAAAAAGTGAAATGTTTACTGGAAAATGTTCATTTCTATCGACAATATACGAGCAGAAACCAAAGTGCCTAATGAGGGAGTATGAAATTAAAACTACTGGTGTCAGTATACCATTTGAACAAATGGAGGACCCTTAGAGTGGCATTTTATTTATTTATTTACCGCCTATTACTACCCATCAGGGCTATCCGCATAGTTACACTAATGGAATACGGGTGATGAAGGTAGACTTTGGAGGATATGTATATACATTTTCAAAGGGAAAGTATGGAAAACCATTTAGGAAAAAATATCTCAGTGGACCCGGCCGAGATTTGAACCTCAACCTCCCCGTCACCGGCATTCCATTCTATTGCGAGATTGTCGCGAGGCCCCTGGAACGGGGTTTGAGCACATTTAATACAAGCCACCATTTAGTTTTCTTAAGTTAGAATTTACTTCCTAGATGCTTCAAGAAATTCTTCGTTATTACAAACAAAATTATTTCGCCATAATATGAGCCATTCCGCACAAGGGCGGATCCAGGGCCTGTTGTCGAGGTGGGCAGTTTGTTTTCATAAGGCTCTTTCAAGTATAAAGTTATAATTTTTATCAATAAAGATTTTAGTTTGTAACAATTTTAATAAAAATAATATTATATTGCTAGCTATTGATATAATTTTAATTAATAATTGTAATAATAAAATGAGGACTCATAAGAAAAAAAAACAATTTTTATTAACAAATTTGTAATTTTATCACAAAGAAACATAAAATAAAAAAACACTTTCACAATAACCGTAACAAATATGTACAGGTACATGAGACTAAAGTGTTTTAGTATTAAAAAAGAAATAACAAATATTTCAATACAAATAATTGTTTACCATACTAAACTTAGTAATCTAATTACTGAAAAATAACAGTTTTGAAGCCACTTGCTTTTCTGCACATTAGAGCTCAGTTGAAAGAGTTTTTGATTAGGTCATGTAGGAGATAGAGTGGGGGAGTTGTTAGGCATTCTTTACAACATTAAGATATTGGTTTCAATATTTTAAATTATTTTCACCCACCTCGGTGGCGTAGTTAGCTAACGCACTAGATTCGTGTTGTGCTAGACTGTCGAGGACAGGTATCGAGGTTTGAATCTCGCTCGAGTAAACCGGGGATAGTTTTTCCTAAATGTTTTTCCACTTTATCCACGCAAATACGTGTTCACTTCCTCTATATTCTACCTTCTCAATTCCTACCATTAGCGTAGTTAGTACTTAAGCGTTTAAACCGAACGGGTAGTGACACGCGGTGCTAAGTAGTTATTTTCCATGCAAGAAGGAGGGCGATCTCCCACATCCCTCGCCCTCGGATCTGCCACTGATTCCACATTGCCAAAATATACTGTACATTGAGTCAATTTGCAGGTTGATTAGAACAAATATATGGACAAGAGTTCCAAAAATGACTTACTCTATTGAAAAGTTACTATGGGTTGAATAAGGAACAGTTAGAAAGGACATAATCTGACATTTATTTAATTACGTATTTTAGTTAGTCATAAAATTCGTATGGATAGGAAAATCTATATGTTTGCAAAAACAAACAATCACAAGATAGTCACTCATGCTGTATTTTTACTTTCTCTTGGCCCCTAGAAGAAAGAAGTATTGTGATCACACACACACAAAAAAATTCCTAAGTCAAGAATTTAATAAATGTTGACGTTTCATGACCCTCTGAAACAGAAATAGTGTTTTTCACGATGCCGTCTGTGTGTGGGAGAACTTTTTCAATATTTCGTTTATCTGCGAACTTCTGTAAATCCATCTTGTTAGACAGAGAGGTCTTTATCCTGGTAGTATTTCCTACAGGGCACTGGTTTCTATCTCAAGGACATTTTTTAATAAAGCAGTAGCCTTCGTCCAAGACAAGAGGATTCCCAGATGATTTGCCGATTCCATGGAACAACACACTTAATCTGCCAAATGTTGATTTTCAATTATGATAGACTACGCACCTTTCACTATGCCCACTCATAATACCAGTTCCATCATAAGTTTGACCCACAAGATTTTCCAACGGGAGTTGCAGCCTGACAAGAGCATCACAAATAAGGGATGTTATAGCTTCACCAGTGGTCGATCCAGTTTGGTAAAGTGCCACAAAACTTTCCTGGGTTTCCAAGTCATCATTACACCATCGGATACAAATAATCTCTTGTTCATCTCCTGGAATATTTCTGACGCCATTACATATCACAGAGTTAAAGAAAGGAGAGTTTAATGTTTTTAAGAACAGCTGAAGCCACTTCATTCCCTAAGATTTGAATTATTTTATTTTGTAACGCAGGATGAGTATAACTTAGCTCCCAGTGAAGCCATTTTCTCTTGACAAGGTATATCTTCACTATTCATTCAAATAAGCTCCATGAGGCTGCCTTCATCACTCACATGACCTCGGATGGTTACCCCTTTTCTAACTAAATACTTAAGACTGTTGATAATGATCATTAGAGACTAACGCTACCTTTTTGTTCAGCTTTCATTTTGTACAACTGATTTTTAATTGGTGCTTTGGTGCTTTTCATTGACCTGAACATGAGCAGTGCTCTTTTCATGGTGCCTAATTTTTTTTCTGTAGCTTTCTTCCAGTTGCTGAAACCCTTAACACAAAAGGTCATGTCAGCTTTAATAACTATTTTTTTTTCTTTTCATTATTGAAAATATTTCATACAATAGTAACAGGACTACCCCTTCAACTTTCTTAGCAATATGGAGCCATGGAAATGTGTTGTACTAACTTTTCTGGAAGCTTAAAACTCTTCCTGTCAGAAGTTGATGGAAAGGAAATCTATCAGGTAGAACTTCAGGATGGTTTGGATGAGTTGATTCATCAGCAACTGGTGTTTCATCGTCAGGCTGCTATCCTTTCGAAGTCTGTGGGTCTGTCTCTTCTTATGAATCCAGAAATTTGTTGCTTTCCCCAGGACCTGCGAAATAAAAGTGTATATTATAATTTATGGTGTGGAGGAATTTGAGATAAAAGTCTAAATAGTCTGGCTAAAGTTTAGTTGAAAATAGATGAGTAAAATTCCTTGAATACTGCAAACGCACCATTAAGGTCATAATTCATTATCTGTTTGACGGTTTGGCTTGGACCATGGCTGTACTTTAGTGCGGGAATATTTTTGTAGAATTCAATACCGGTAGGCCTACTCTATTCATTGCATTGATAATACATTCTCAATATTTTAATTGATTTGTAAGAAATATCATAGATAGGATCGTGTTTTTTTGCCCCAAGTCAATGTAGCCTATCCCTCAGTTCTTCATTTGGCAAAATACTGGGGGGAGGGGTGGAAACTTCCCTGAATTCTCATTGGCCGTGACACCGTTGGGCCAAGTAAGACGTGGTTAAATGTTGTAGACAAATGGGAGAAAAAGAGAAACATTAAGAATTTTAAGAACAAAAGAGCATGCATGACTCGGTGTATGGATATTGTTCAAGTGGAGGGAGTATGCAAGGATAGAGACTTGTGTAGAATTTTCGTGAAGATGGATTAACTACTGAGTTGTTTTTTGAGCTATATGCACAGTTTCTTGCCTACACCGTAAGAAAACGGTGTTGTTAGGTTTGCATGTATCTTTAGTTTAGATTATGTTGATTAACATTACATATATACTACATTGTGATTTTAATGCATATTTTTATTGTTAAATGACTATAAACATTTTTTAAATTTAATTTTGATAACAAAAATTAAATAAACTTGGAGCTCTTAAAAAACTAGTGGAAGTTAAACTTTTCTACACTATCTATTTGTAAATTTATTAAATATCTACAACTCTAACATTCTCTTGTTTTGTTTTCTGGTGAATTCCTTCAGAAATCTAGTTTTTTCTCATATAGTAGTACAGGTGCTTTTGAACACCTATAATATAATTGCAATTATTACAGTTAACTCTCGATAACTCGGACCTCGATATTTCGAACTTTGGATAGTACTTAATTTTCCGAAAATAAAATTTTATGTAATAACGCGCCAGCCACATGCTGGCGGGATAAAATTGTTATAGTAGTGTAATGCAGGGGGCTGGCGGAGATCTTGAAACACAGAGCTACAACCCCTCCCATCTCGCCCCCACACATACAGTACAATATTTAAATAATTTGCAAGTATTATAGGCCTAATGTTATCTCAACCTTTCTCATGTTAGTATTCAGGTGTGTTTTTTGTGTATATCTTATTTGATATGTATTGTTTACCTCGTCACATTAAAGTATAATATTACTTTAAATACAGTATCAGTTTACATTCCTTAGGCACAACTTTATTTCCCCTCGATAAGACAGACTTTTCGTAGCTTGGACAGACCCCCGCCCCCTTTAGTATGAGTTATCGAGAGTTCACTGTACTTTATACACCATTGGTTATGCTCCCGTTAGTGCCGTAGCTTAAAAATGGGCATTGCTATTGCAATGACCTAAGCATTTTATCTTAAATTACATTCACTGATGCATGTAACGAAAACAAAAAAATTACCAAACTTTTTTTTGTTTGTTAAAAATGTGAAAGTGTACTAAGCATTATATCCCAGTTTCCCGAGGTTCCAAGTAGGGCCTATAGTAATTATAACGTCATGAGCCTCGTTCTAATTGCTCGGAAAGCTGAAAATATAATGTTGGCTGTAGTACAGTGCAGCACACATACTTTCTCTCCTCTCTACCAAATAAAAATGGAGACATTTTCTTAAAACTTGTAGGATATGTTAAACTAAATAATATAGATTGTTATAAAAACATCACGGAAAAAAAAAATGAATTTCACCAAATAAATAATAGACTGTTACAGAAACATATTATTTGTACTGTGCATTTTCAACTCTCCATTTCCAAAGCGTCATTAAAAAAAATATTATTTTCCTATAGCTCAGAAAATATTTATTTCATAAAATATTATTTCAAACAATAGTTGTTTATTTCTAAAAGCTCTACACAGCCGATTTCAAGAAAATCGATTTTATCTATCTTACCTTTAAGTAAATTACTTTTTATTTTATGGTTGTATATCTAGTTTGAAAAAAATCCTCAAGGGAAACTTATGAAAACCCTGTGATCCAAATTTTAGCCCGATTGGTAAAATGTTTACGGCTCTAAGCCAAGATAGACACACATACAGACAGCATCGCAAAAAACGCCTTTTCGCGTTTTGTGGGTAATGGAGTTTCGATAGACACACTTCGAATTCAATTTTTTTAAATGATAATAATACTTTCTCTAAGTGAGGAATCGTGATAAAGTGAAAATAGAAACATGTTATACCTTTTGAAATGTTTAAAGTAAAACTTGAAAAAGTTGGCATTTAAAAAACTTTTTACAAGGTTAAATTACGTTATACTTACTAGCTGGACTGGTATAGCCGTTTTTCGCATTTGGAATCTATAAAGTACTTTCTTATTTTAGTGTATACATTCTGTTCAAATAATAATCCTGTATTGCTTTAAATAATTGTAGGCCTAATACAAAACTCGAAAGTAGGTTGACCAATATACAATATCAAAATAGAGATATAGTCTGAACATGTTTTAAAATCTGCCATTTATTTTAAAGACTAAGCTATAATTTATACATACATAGTACTCAAAATACTTTGAACTCTTGCCTGTTGGTGCTAATAAAAAAGGAAGAAGAGCGTCACATCATAAATAATAATATTGGTTGTTAAAGAGTTGTCATTAAATTCATTAAAATGCATTTAATCATTTTTTACCCTTTTAGCCCTATTTACCCTTTCTACCCCGTTTATTTTTTTACCTCGTTAACCTTTTTACCCTTTTTCTCTTTTCACTCCTTTTGGCCCTTTTGCTGATTTTTAATCTTTTTACCATTTTATTTTTTACACCTTTTATCATTTATACTCTTTTTATTTTTTTATGATTTACTTTTGCCCTTTTTACCATTTTTACCATTTTTTACCCTTTTTGTCCTTTTTACCAGTTTTGATAAATTTTGCCCTTCTTTGTCTTGTTTGATATTTTGGTCTTATTGCCCTTTTTTTATTAGATTTAATTTTTACCATATTTATCATTTTTGGATTTTTTGCCATTTTTACATTAATTACCCGGCTTAGCCCCAGAGAAATATTTTAGGGTGAAAAGTGTAACATGTTTAAAAGAGTGTAAACATGTATAAAAATGCAAAAATGGCTTAGAGGGTAAAATTAGTGCGAAGAAAAGCTAATCAATTCTTTTTTTAAAAAAAGGGTAAGTAATAGTGCTACAATTTTTCAATTATAAGTTATCTAGTATGGGAAAATGAAAATTGCCATTTTGTTTATAATCTTAATCAACGCCTAGATACGAATTTTAATCAAAATCGTTAGAGCTGATTTTGAGAAAAATGTTCTTATAAAGTTTAGGGTTAGAGAGACTCACAGACAGAAGGTTGCAAAAACAACTTTTTTAGGGTTCGGGGGTCATGAAAAGTTGACATCCATCAACATCTCGGTTTATATTTTTTGGCGGTTGCAATACTTTACCTTTAGTGTTCGAAAATTAAATATATATATAAATATATATATATATTTGCGTATAGCTTGAAAATTGTTGGTTTTATAAAAATATGATTCAAATAAAAGAGTTTTATTATAAATAGACCTACATATTTGCAGTGATAAGTAATTTAATATCTCAAAGACTTATGGAGGTATGATAAAAAAAAATTACGCATCATACCGGAACCCTTAAAGTCATTTTGACAAAAAAATTGATAGTAGCCATTTTGTTTGTAATATTGATCAATGCTTAGAAATGTTTAATCATAATCGCTAGAGCCGATTTTGATAAAACCAATTTTTTATCTTTTCGCTCTTAAGTAAACTCCCCTTAACTTTAGGGTTGGATATCCAATTCCAAAAACCGCCGGGGCAACCCTATGAAAACCCTAGATACCAAGTCTTAGCACGATCGGTAAAATACTTAGGTCTCTACTCCGAGGTACAGATAGACAAACAGATGGACAGACAGATAAACAGACAGACGGAAATTCAAAAACAACTTTTTAGAATTCGGGGGGTCATGAAACGTTAAAATTCATCAAAATATCGAGTTTGATTTTTTTGACGATCACAATACTGTCTCTACCTGTAAGATAGCGAGAAAGTAAAAAGTCTATGGGTCAATAGCACCACACAGCTATGTGTTACCCACTTCAGTGGCCACATGGTCTAAGGCGTCACACTCGTAATGCACTATAGACTTACGATAGTGGAGAGATTGGAGTTCAAATCCCGGTCGAGTGTACTGAGGGTTTTATTTCCTAAAGGGTTGTCTCTTCTCCCTCCACGTAAATGTGGGTATATTTCCTATAAATTCAACCTTTCCCATCCCTAACATATTAGCGTAATTAGCTCATCTGCGTGTTATCCTAACGGGCAGTAAGACGTGGTAACAATATTTGGTTTATCTATGGTGGCGAATTGAAGAGGTAGGGCGTATCTAGACTTCAAATCTTCCCGGTCTCGAAAAGCTTGGTTTTATTAGTTGGATGGATTTGTAGTTTTAAGGACGTAGAGATTGAAGAATTCAAGGAATTGAGCACTCCACCTTTAACATAAATATAATTATAGCGTCAGCTTGTCTTCGCGTTTAAATTGGAAATATATTTTATTCCATAAATATCAAGAAAATACAGATAAGTAATAATAATTACTTACTTATTTACTAAATGGCACTAGGAACCCGAAAGTTAATTGCCGCACTTACAAAAGTACGCCACCTATCCCTATATTGAGATAGTTATATCCAGTCCACCTCATTACACCCATCTCTTTCAGGTCCTTTCTAATGTTATCTTCTCATCTGTGTCTACGTCTTCCCAATGGTCTCTTCCCATTGTGTTTTAAAAGTCAATACTCTCAACACAGTTCTAGATACTACTACTACTACTACTACTACTACTACTACTACTACTACTACTACTACTACTACTACTACTACTACTACTACTACTACTACTACTACTACTACTACTACTACTACTACTACTACTACTACTACTACTACTACTACTACTACTACTACTACTACTACTACTACTACTACTACTACTACTACTACTACTACTACTACTACTACTACTACTACTACTACTACTACTACTACTACTACTACTACTACTACTACTACTACTACTACTACTACTACTACTACTACTACTACTACTACTACTACTACTACTACTACTACTACTACTACTACTACTACTACTACTACTACTACTACTACTACTACTACTACTACTACTACTACTACTACTACTACTACTACTACTACTACTACTACTACTACTACTACTACTACTACTACTACTACTACTACTACTACTACTACTACTACTACTACTACTACTACTACTACTACTACTACTACTACTACTACTACTACTACTACTACTACTACTACTACTACTACTACTACTACTACTACTACTACTACTACTACTACTACTACTACTACTACTACTACTACTACTACTACTACTACTACTACTACTACTACTACTACTACTACTACTACTACTACTACTACTACTACTACTACTACTACTACTACTACTACTACTACTACTACTACTACTACTACTACTACTACTACTACTACTACTACCACTACTACTACTACTACTACTACTACCACTACTACTACTACTACTACTACTATTACTACTACTACTACTACTACTAATAATAATAATAATAATAACTATATTAATCACAACTATTCTTATAGTTGACCAACGCTCAACTAGGACTTGAAACAGGCCAGCAACATAAAACAACTACAGTACATAACAAGATGTAACTAACATATCAAATTAATATATATTTAAGTATTATTTTATAAAATAAAAGTAGGAACCCATTTTCCAAGCGACCAAACACCCTGGAGAGAATAGATATATAATTAATTTCTTCAATAGTTGCTTGACACCCTTGCACGCGAGCACCTACTCAATACTACCTGCAGTAAAGTATGACGGGCCAGTATGGAAATGAAGAGCAAGGGTATGCAAAGAAAGAAAATGTAAACGCTTTTAAACTGGTTTCGTGGGATGCTAGTTACTAATTAAGGGATCCAGCATCCAGATTCAATTCCAGATGATCGGGGAAGGGATATTGGCCTATTTATCCTCTACCTGTTCACCCTCTTACTTGGTTATCACAGTATTTGGTGCCGGGTTAGATGTTTAAAGGAATGATAGTTCAAATAAACTTAGTACATTTTTTCATTATATCTTTAAGCCATCCTAAACACGTTTAATGGAGCTAAATAGTCAAACATAAATAATTTAAGCGGCTAGTATGAATCTAGAATTTAATCAAGTGCATAATAGTGATAGCAAACCATATATTCACTCTTAAAAATAAATATTACCCATATAGAGGTGATATGGTCACTCAAAAAATAGGCTAGAATTTCTGTTACCCATAGTGTTGGGGTTTAAATCAGAGTAGAATGTGTTAAGGGGGTTTAAAAAAATATTCTGACTTTATTAATATAAAAAATTCAAGTGCAACTCCTCTAAATTATATATTCCTCATTCATACACCATTTGCGTGAATATGTGAATTTTCTGAACAGGTAGTAGGACGCACTGAAAATTCAAAATTCAAACTTTTGATTTGTATGTATCGTTGCACCTCACAACAGGATAAAATGTGGTCTGGAAGTATGAAGGTGCCACATGTTGTGTCTATTAAATATATTATTTAGAAAGTGCACATTTATCCTCTTAATAGCAGCCTTAGGTGGTGTTTGCAGGTGTGCGAGAACGCGCTACTGGGTAGACATCTAGTGGCGACGCGTGACATAAAGGAGGGTGTTGTGGTGTTGAAGGAGCTCCCCCTGGTGGCAGGTCCACCGCAAATAACACCTCCAGTCTGCCTAGGGTGTTATCGAACCCTGGACCTGTTCGGAAGCAGAGAGTGTGCAACGTGTGGTTGGCCCTTGTGCAGCGACAAGTGCGGGAAGTCTCAGGCACACAAACCCGAGTGTCACATCACCAGTACAAGGAGAGGAGCCAAGGTTAGAATAGGCCGTATCCATGGCTGAATGGTCAGGGAGGATAACTATAGATATAAAGGACCCTGGTTACATCCTATCTGTCCTCGTGGTTGTGCTTAGGGGACTGGCTATGTCTAAAGGACCCGGGATTCCCTCTTGTATGTCTGCCTGACTGAGTGGTCAGGGAGGTGACTATAGGTCTAAAGGATCCTGGTACCCTCCTGTCTGTCCTCGTAGCTGAACGGTCAAGGAAGGCTGACTACAGGTCAAAGAAGCATGGTTCCATTCTGTTTGTCTCCTTGGCTAAGTAGTCAGGGAGGCTGACTACAGGGCAAGAAGGCCCTGGTTACCTTACTCCCTGTCAGGGAGTCTGACTACAGGGCAAAAAGGCCCTGGTTACCTTACTTCCTGTTAGGGAGGCTGAATACATGGCAAAAAGGCCCTGGTTACCTTACTCCCTGTCAGGAAGTATGACTACAGGGTAAACAGGCCCTGGTTACCTTACTCCCTGTCAGGGAGGCTGTAAAAGGACCCTGGTTACCTTACTCCCTGTCAGAGAGGCTGACTACAATGCAAAGTCTCTGGTTACCTTACTCCCTGTCAGGGAGGCTGACTACAGGGCAAAAAGGCCCTGGTTACCTTACTCCCTGTCAGGGAGTCTGACTACAGGGTAAAAAGGCCCTGGTTACCTTACTTCCTGTCAGGGAGGCTGAATACAGGGTAAAAGGACCCTGGTTGCACAGCTGGCTCAGTAGATATATTCATACTAAACATACCACCCCCCTTAAACTACTAGTTCAATGAATGAGTAGAACAAAAAATAAAACAACAATCACGAAATAAATAAAAATACAAGATAAACAAAAATTAAAGAGACAAAAAAAGTTAAAAACAAGGAGATAACTTAAAAAGAACGAGATAAAGCAATATACAACCCTAGTTGATTGGGAGAGGAAACACTTTGACGACAGGCCTTGAAAGTGTTCCCTTTTGGGTGCGAAGATGTACAACTCGTACAATGCCATCTTTTCCAGGCGAGGTTGAAGTGACGCATCCAAGACGCCAAAACAGAGGTGGTGTGTTGTGTTCAGGAATGAGGACGAGATCTCCTGTTTGTAGGTTAGCTTTCTGCTTTGTCCATTTTGAGCGTTGCTGAAGGGTGTGTAAATACTCATTATGCCATATTTTCCAAAAGTGTTGAGAGAGTGATTTGACTAAACTCCATCTTTTCAATCGGTTGCATGGTATGTCAGATACATCGGTTTCAGGTGCGGCAACGAGGGGAGACCCGATCAAGAAGTGTCCCGGAGTTAGAGCATTTAGTTCACATGGGTCAGTGGATAGAGGGACTAGTGGTCTAGAGTTCAACATAGCTTCCACTTTAGTAGTCAACGTTATGAACTCTTTTAAGGTCAATATCTGATCTCCAATTACTCTTGAGAGGTGGTATTTTGTACTTTTGATCGCAGATTCCCAAAGTCCTCCCTGATGTGGTGCGGCTGGAGGCTGGAAGTGAAACTTGATGGAATGTTGTGATGCAAACTGTTGAAGTTATTTTTGAGTGCGGTCTTGAGCTAGATAATCGTTAATGATTTTCTTCAACTGATGAAAGGCACCTATTAAGTTTGTCCCACAGTCATAATATAGGTCTGAACAGAGCCCTCTAATTGAGACAGAGCAGGTGAGGGCAGCGATAAATGCATCCGAAGTAAGATCTGTGACGACTTCGAGGTGAACTGCTTTAGTTGAGAAGCAGACAAACAAGCAGAGATAGACTTTAATAGGCTAGAGGCGTCTGAGAGTGTGTAACTTCACTGAGAATGGACCTCCATAATCCATTCCAGATTTGAGAAATGGACATGAGGGAGTCACTTGAGGTTCATGTGGATCACCCATCATTGGAATTATGAGCTTTGGTTTGTGGCGAAAGCGATGAATACATTTGAAAATTCGAAGTCTAATTATGCTGCGAACAGAGAGGATCCAGAATTTTTGAGACAATATAGACTGCAGCAGTTGAGGTCCAGCATGGAGATGATTGAGATGACGGTGATCAATTATCAGGTTGACCATATGATGTGATTTTGGTAACACGATAGGGTGTTTAGCTTCGTGATCCAGATTTGAGTGACTAATTCGTCCACCTACCCTCAATATTCCCTGGTTGTCCAGGAACGGGGATAAGCGTTGAAGTTTCGTACTGCATGGTTTCTTAGCCTAAATGAGTTCTATGTCGGCGGTGAAGGTTTCAGCTTGGATAACTCAACAGATACGTTGAATGGGTTCAGTGAGCTATTGAGGGCTGAAGGGTCCTGTTTGGCGATCTTTTGATCTGCAGTGTTTAAGGAAGCGAAGTATAAAAGCCATTGTGTTGACGATTTTTGTCCAGGCCAAGTATTTTAGCAGTAATGTTTGAATCGAATCAGTAGAAGGATTAACAATTATAACATTAAATGGTGAGTGTTTGACGTCGGGCAAAGCCGCTTCGGCCACAGGAGTGAAACGAGAAAAAGGCCACTGTTCAGGTGGAAGAGAGATACACGGAGGACCAGACCACCACAGGGGACGATCGTTGAGATCTGTAGGGAATAAACCTTGAGAGGCACAGTCCGCAGGGTTGTGGGGAGAAGCGATATGTATCCAAGTGTGAGGAGGTAGCCGGGCTTGGATTTGTGGGATATGATTGGCCACATACACTTTGAGCCGATATGGTGATGTATGAATCCATGAAAGTACAATCATGGAATCTGACCAAGCAGTTCTTGAGTCAATTTTGCAATGTGGTGATAAGAGGTCAGTGCAATATTACATAAGTTTGGCAAGTAAATGAGCGGTGCAGTGTTCCGAGCGAGATATGGAAATTCTTTTGAGGGGGGGTACAAGTGATTTGGTGTTGAGAAGACTGTCACTTTGTTGTCGGGGTTAAAACATCTGAGGTAGAGGCAGCATCCATACCCTGCCTCACTGGCATCACAGAACCCATGGTGTTGAATGTTGGTAGCAGACGCGAGATATAAATAGCGTGGTATGCTAATGGCTTCTAAAACGCGAATATTCTTCAAAAATATTTCCCAGTTTTTAGCAATGTCAGCAGGCAAAGGTTCATCCCACTGTAGGCCTATTGTCCACAACAGCTGGATGAAAGACTTCGCCCAGAACACGACAGGAGTTAACCAACCGCAAGGATAATAGATTTGAGCCACAATTGAGAGAACGATACGCTTTGTGGTCGTCTCCTTTCACTCGCATACGATAGGAGAAGTTGTCAGAGTCAGGTGTCCACTGGAGCCTAAGAATACTGAACATTGACTGTTCTGGTGTCCGAAAATATAGATGGGTTTCTCTATGGTCCCTTACTTGACCATTTTCGTAATTCAAAGTCTCCTAATTTTAACAGCTTGATAAGTTCATCTTTGAGAAGAAGCGCATCTTCTATTATGTCTTTTCCACAAACTGCATCATCTACAAAAATTTGTGTTTGCAAGACTTTGGATGCACGCTGGTAGTTGTGTCCTTCATCCTTTCACTAACTTGTGGAGAGTTCTTAGTGCAAGATACGGGGATTAGTTAATTCCATACGTGACAGTAAGAGGTACTGCGGAATTGTCACGTCAGTAAATCAATTTGGACGTTTGATCATCAGGGTGTATCAAGATCTATCGGTACATCTGTCTAATATCACATGAGAATACTAAGGGGTGGCAACGGAAGTGATGTAATCAAGACTATGGGGTGGCAACGGAAGTGAGTAATCACATCACAAATATCATTTTGAAGTTTAGGCCCAGGTAATTAAACCCGATTTAACGAAACTGAGTTGGATGTGCGGGCGCTATCATCGAAAACGACCCGTAGCTTAGTTGTGGACGAGGTTGATTTCATGACTTCATGGTGAGGCAAGAAGTAGTGTGGGGAGCTAATATCTGGGGGTGATTTGCATTCAGTTATGTGACCAGCTGTAAGATAATCATCCATGAAGTCTACATACAATTGTCTGAATTAAAGTTGAGCAGTAAATCGTCGTTCTAAAACATTAAATCTATTTCTTGCATTGTTTGACGAGTCATCGAGAGGGGGTGAGAGTTCTTGAAAGGGAGTCGTACTACATATTGACCGGTAACATCTCGAGTGTGCGTAGATACTAAATTATCTTCATATGATTGTTCTTATTTAGAGAGGCCCACGCTATGTGGAGGTTCTTCAAATTTCCAGAAGTTTTGCAAGGAGGAGTGAAGGTCGATATCATTGGTAGAGAGCAGAGTGGTGACACCATTAAAATGGTCTGGAGGTACACTGGGTGCACATCAGGGGGTGGGTCCCATAAGGACAACACCAAAAACAGTACCAAAGGCAATGGGCAAGTCTTTCCCGAGAATATATTGTTCACCAGTCATAATTTGTGCAAACAAGTCTGCACCTAAGAGGATATCTATGGGTGTAGAGGTGTCAAATGTGGGGTCAGCTAGGACAAAGGAGGTCATATTTCTTTTTATGTCAGGTGAAAGGGCTTCACGAGGAAGATCTGAAGTTATTTTATTCAATATTAATATGGGATGCTATTGGGATATTATACTTCCATTCAGAGACGAAATATTAGCATATGTTAGGCCTTTAGTATTTAACAGAGCTTGGGTAGTACCATTGATTGACCTTGAGGCGTGAGTGCGTTTGACCTGTAGCAATTGAGCACATTGTTCTGTGATGAAAGTACTTTGAGCAGCAGAATCCAATATTCTACGAACAAGGGAGATACCATCAGCTGTTGAGAGATTAACAAGAGTTGTTGCTAAAAGCACGGTATTATGTACGTGTGACAAACCAACAACTGGAGTATTTGTAGTTGATACGTTTGCTGAGGCTTGTTGACGTGCAGAGCTCTGGGTGTTGTGCGGTGGACGAGTGTAGTGACCTTGAGTGACCTTAGATGGGTCTGAGTCCAAATGTAGTGAAGTGTTATGTCTTTTATTACATTTGTTATATGAACGTGATGATTCACAACTGTTCAGTGTGACATACATCCCGCAATTGCCGGACGCTAACATTACCTCCTAACTGCTGAAGGCTAGGAAAAATTCTAAATATTAAACACCGCTATAAGTTATTTGAAGTGTTTTTTTGGTAACATAGCACCATAACTGCCGAAGGCTATGAAAAATTCTAAATATTAAACACCTCTAGAAGCTATTTGAAGTGTTTTTTAATAGCAACATAGCCCCCTAGCTGCCGAAGGCTAGGGAAATTTCTAGATATTAAACACCTCTAGAAGTTCTCTGAAGTGGCTTTTATGGTAACACAGCCCCCTAATTTGTACTTGTATCTTAATTTTTTATATTGTTTGAACCATAAATAAAGCCATTTTGTTCATAAAATTTCGGGG
>CABFWB010001026.1:59966-73259 GCA_902151455.1 Timema bartmani | reverse complement strand
GGGGGGGGGGGCGTGTTTGAACCCCCAACCCTCCCTTGGATACGGCCTTGATAACAGATTCCATTAGCTTTTACAAAATTAAATCTTTCTTGAGGAGTTTTGACTTGAAAATCTGGGCAACGATAAATTGAATGAATGTCAGCTTTACAAAAAACACAATTAGTGTGAGAGGTGGATAATAGCGTGACCTTGTGATTTTGATAGGACGTGGGTTTGATGCCACCTGGCATCCTTGGCAATGAGTAAGATACTTGTGGTGTATGAGTAGTGTGCGGGTGCTTCTGGGTAATATTCACATTGCTGGCCGACTCAGGATGTGACGCTTCAAGAGGTAAAAACGTAATTAGTTCATCTACCGTCGGTAGGCTTACATTTGTACCGCGGCTGGTCTCGAACCTGTGTCGAGTGTCACCGTCGAGTTTCCGTAACAACAGTGAGAACAATAGAGAAACTTCAAGAGCGTGGAGAGCTTGACTGTTTTCAACGTAACTACTGAGCATATTACGTAGGCTCTTGTATGACCCACTAGTGACATGAGGCAAATCAATGATTTTATTTATGTGACGAGAAGTTAACTTTCTTATGTTGTGATAGCGACTACACAATAAATCTTAGGCTATGTAATCGTTGGGCGCGGAAAGGTGGAGACTCTTAATTAAATTACGCTCTTCTGAGCTTAGAGTTGACATCAGATATGACATTTTTCCCAACAGGTGTTAAGCTTGAATTTTGGTGAATCACCAGAGAAGGTTGGTAGCTCAATTTTCGGTAAACGTATGGATGGAGTTGGAACCAAAACCCCACTAGGCGCGGAGTGACTTGAATTGTCCATTTGAGGTTCAGGAGTGGGAAGTAACATTGTTATACTACAACTTAAAAACGTTTGTAATTCAAATATTTTGTCTTGATTCTGAATTACAATATCATCATTGTAATCTTCAATTTCTTCCGAAACAAATTTAGATAACAGCACTTCAAACTCATTACGTTTGGACTCAACTCCCTTTTCGAATAAATATAGTTTTCGAATGTGATACTCGGACAATATTTCCCCTTTGTTCACAATGGAATCTGCTTGCGTTACAAACTCCCTAATCTTAACAAGGCGTTTCTTTATGAGGTCGCATTGCCGAGTGAAAGTTATGAACCTCTCGTTGACCAATATTAGTACACTAAACAAAAATGCACTTGAACTAATTAAATGAGAAACAATCAAACAAAATCAGAGTCTATACGACAGTTTCGTGACAAATTAATTAATTATTATCCTTATCAACCTGGCAAGTGAAACTGAACCTTAAATCAGGGGACACAGGGGCGAGTTTACCAATATGATTTTCTAATTAAATACAAACTAAAATGGTTAGGTTCACGCTTAAAAAAAGAATTTAGCACAATTAAAAACACTTTGTAGTTATTAATAACTTTATGAGCAGAGTTATTTATCCTCTTAATAGATTGGATTGTACCATAGCAAGAGTTCATTTATTTCAAAGAAATAGATCCGCCCCTTAAGAGCCAAAATTTATGTATGGTGTTAACAGGTGAGATTATTCACACAAGCTTTAAATTATCAAACACAGAAACCACCAATTAATTAACTGAGCCTACCTTTGCGAATGATGACTGATAATACCTGGAGTGATGAGATGATAACTGGGGTGCCACAATCTTGATTCTTGAACACGTATTAATATTTCACACGAGAGAGTTTCATGGCTGTGTGTTCCGAGAGCTAAAAAGACGCTTGAACAGTTTTTCCCGTTATACTAAGAAAAAGCGCGGGATTAGTGAGCCTAGAGCCATTAAGGGAGAAGGATCAATGCGGTGCTGACACCTAGTGCTAATGAATATAATTAATTACACAAAGAATATAGCACATTAAACAACAGGGCAAAATGGCCCTGGTTACCTTACTACCTGTCAAGGAGGCCGACTACAGAGCTAAATGGCCCTGGTTACCTTACTCCCTGTCAAGGAGGCCGACTACAGGGCAAATTGGCCCTGGTTACCTTACTACCTGTCAGGGAGGCTGAGTACAAGGCTAAAGATCCTACTTTACATCTGTCTGTTGCTATTTCTGAGTGGTCAGGGATAATTAAAACAGGAGACTATGGTTAGGTCTACATCCTAAATGGCATTTATAAATTAACTCTTAATACAATTTATTGCGCCAGGGTGAGTGTTTAGTTTTAGGTGTTGGTGTCCTAGCTTTGGGTCATATTTTACTCTTACAAAATAATACTGTATTTTCAAACGTTCTTTGCTTATTCAATTTTGAATATTATATTTCGAAGAACCAATTACTTTAACTAATTTTGAAAATGAACCACGCATCGATGATAGCATGGTCTAATGTATCACTCTTTCACTATACCCAGTCTGTATTACCAGTGATGAGAAGATCATAGTTCAAATCCCAGTCAGGGATACTAGATTTCCCTAAACGCAAATGCTTGTACATTTTACTTTAACTCCATCTTTCTCATCCCTACTCCAATAGTATAAGTATGCGAATATTCCAAATGAATCGTGATACGGAGGGGACAAAAAGTTTTGAAAATGGCACTCTGGCGCTTTCTTGAGCAATTGTAGTGAAATTATTGTCCTTTCAGGTGAGCGTGAAGACATTCCACCAGCCTCACCCAACCTACCAGTGCCTATTGGTGCTGAGGTGCCTCTACCAGCGGGACTCGAACCCAGACGTTTGGAAGAAACTGCAGAACCTCGAGTCTCACTGTGAGGAGAGGAGGAAGACCTCGAGATACGAGGAAGACAGGGTGGCTGTGGCGCAGTTCGTGAGGCATTTCTTCAACTTGCAAGACTTCTCCGAGGAGCAGATCCTCCGGGTTTGCGGCATCGTCCAGGTAGACCCACGGGAAGAAGGGGGGCCAGGAGGCTGATGTTGTATGGTTACCTTCTAGCAACAAGCACCTACGTCATTACAACCATGCCCTCCCAGGGATGACTCAGAGAACCTTGGTTAAATTCCGGATGATACTGACCAAAATACATACCACCAGTATACGCGATCATCCTAACCAATTGATTTATCTCTAGGGCTGGATGTGTAGTACTATGAGTACTGTCCTAAGCTCAGTTAGTTTTTAAATAATTGGTCAGTGGTACTACGGTGTAAGAAGTAATGATCGCAAAAAATTGTGTTGGTGGTATTGAAGGGGTCAAGGTTTGCATTTCAGTTGCATGAATTAGGGGTGATTTTACACATGTGAGCTACTTGGCGCAATCAAATTGCGGAATAAAGGACACCTGTCAGCCTGTGCACATGAGTTTACGAATAACCTGTAATCACATTCAACTCCTAACCCATAACCTACCGTTGTGACGTGAGGTTTCAGATGATGGCCATCTTTGAGGAACTTTGTTTTAAATCTGAGTGGGGTCAAATTGTAGTCTTAACGAGATATGAAACGAATCGGGGTATTCGAAGTTGTATTTGCTGCAACGCGTCTTACCAGACTAGCCACGGTTTACAATAACATAAGTAGACAGGAAGAAGAAGGTAAATTTTAAGGGAGTGAACACAATTTTGCATGTAGAATGATTTGTGAACATTACGTTGAAAATCAGAATTTGGTAAAAACCAATACGAGAACACGCTTAGCTCTTCTCGTTTGGTTTTAAAATTCATGTTTCATATTTAAAAGTTAAATGAAACAATTAATTAGAAGGTCAATACAATAACCTAAATGGTGTTACATTGTAAAGTAATGTAAAACCACCTCGAGTGAGAGCCACAGCATTAAGTTTTGTTTAGAGATAAATCGACACCCGAAAATCCAACCCGAGCTCTTTAGCTTGGAAAGCTTATTCCCTTACTGAACTGTATGTTGATTAATTATTTAAAGGATTAGTTTGTGAGTGTGTGTTGGGATGTGACCACGAGTGCTCAAACTTTCTCAGGTGAATGGCCATGAAGTTCCGGTAACTGAGCCTCCCCACGTCGCCATCTATGAGACAGCCTCACTTCTCGAGCACCACTGCCGGCCCAACTGCTCTAAGAGCTTCACATCCTCTGGTGGTCTCATCATCAGGACAGCGGAGCCTATCCTCAAGGGAAAGCACCTCTCTATATGCTACTCTGACGCCCTCTGGGGGACGGCGAACCGCAGGCATCACCTCTCGGAGACCAAGTTTTTCTGGTGTACGTGTGAGAGATGCGCAGACCCAACCGAGCTCGGCACTTTCTTCAGTGCTATCAGGTGTAAAAACAGGTAAGGATAGAGTCCTTCTGACACACATTTATAAAAATAAGCATAAAATTTATTCACAGGCTCTACATTAGTCATGAATGTAGGATGTTATGAATCAGATTCCCATACGAAGTTTTACATCCCCGTGGCTGATTTGTTGGACACCTTTGATTCAGGTACAAAGTTTCCTGATTCCCTTCTAGCTGATGATCTAGAATAGATTTATATTTGTTTTTGGTGTCATCATAGTAATTTACTGATGGTCACTGTGAGGCAATATCAGTTTTGGTAGTTTTCATTCCATAAAATATTTTCAAACACAAATAATTAAACACACAACATATGGCAAGGATTAGATTTTTTTAAATGTCACCCACAATATTAGTGGCAGTATCATCGCCCATTTTTGTTTTTATTTACAAAGTTGAGGGCTATTGATGCAATACCATCACAGATATATACAATATATTGAATCTTATTCGTGAAAACTAAATACATTTGAGCTATTTAACCACTCATTATTATTTATGTATATCTAATAGTTTCTATGTTATTTAAAAAAAAATCGCAACAATATTCTTAAGCATTGTAACTTTGGTACCGCGACTAATTTAGTTTGTAGTCTGTGTAGTCCTAAGTTTATAAACTAATGTTCTTCTTTCAATTCTTCAGTCCTTGTGACGGTTATCTCCTCTCAGAGCACCCTCTGCTTCAAGGCACCCCCGAGGAAACCCCCCTAAACTCGGAATGGCGTTGCCACACCTGTCGGGTCGTGGTGCCTGTCATCGAAGTTCTGGAAACCTTGGAGAAGGTGGGAAGGTACTTGTCCTCCATGGAGAAAGGGGATCCTCGGAGCTGCGAGAGATTTCAGGAGCAGTTCGAGAATCTACTCCATCCCAACCATTTCTACCTGACGGACGTGCAGCTGGCACTTGCTCAGTTGTACGGGCAGGACTGTCCCGAGGGGCTGCAAGGGATCAGGGATGAGGATCTGCAGAAGAAGATAAAATTGTGTCGACAACTGCTAGCCCTGGTGGACCATCTGGTGCCGTGTAAGTTGCTTGTACTTGGGACTTACAGTCAGGACTATCTAGAGGAAAATCAAGCTCTGTCAACAACTGCTGACCCTGCTGGAGCATCTGGTGTCTTATAAGTGGCTTGCACTTGAGACTTACAGTCAGCGTGAGTTTCTAGCACTTAGGATTTACAATCAAAAGCGTACTGTACATTCTGTGACTCTGATGACAAGGAATATTTATGAGCATTCACTTTTCTTTAAACAAATATTTTCTCTGTATCATGTTTTTATAGGTTTGTTAGCTTAAGTAATTGATAGCAAATTTTGCTTTTGGAGCACTATTCATTTATCCACATAATCCACTGAGCCTCAGTTGTTGGCATGATTGTTAAGGCTATCCTTTTTCAAACTTTTACAAATCACATGATTGATTTTTATTTCGCATCCGAGTCATGTCAAACTTTCTTAAACTTCGCGTGGAATGAAAGCAGGTGGTTGGAGTGACTCCATTTACCAATAATGTGGTCCAGTGTACTGACATTTTACTGAGCTCACCTAGAACCAATATCACTATTAATGTCACGTGTTTTAATTTTGTTGCAACTTTACAGCCGAAAACCGGGTCCGGGGTGTACTCATGTTCGAACTGCACGCGGTGGTGGCCGAGGAGGCAAGGAGGAGGGCAAACAGGGATGGAATGGACCCTGGAGAATTTAGAGACAGGTTGTTGGTGAGTTGTTGGATATATTTCATACTGTAGGGATCAGGAGGAGAGCAAATTGGATTGGAATGGACCCTGACAAGTTCATTTACAGGTTGCTGGTGATGAGCTATTGAATCTATAGCGTGTAATAATTGCCTTATTTCTTTATAATGTCTTCAAAAGGTGCATTTTAATTTTAATTCAATATATAGTATTAGTTGACATTAGCCATCTCCCCCTTGGCTACGTGCCTAAATGTAGGGCCACACAACTCTCACGCTGTCACCCCCCCTCGTTGCAGGAATCTAAAAGACTTCTGACGGACGCCGCCTTCCTCCTTCAATACGAGCCTGAGGTCCTACCAGAAGGCAAGATGGCGGTGCAGGCCAGGAAGAACTTGGAAGACCTCAACGTTCTTTTACAGAACATACATGTGACCATCGGGGACAGTCCCATTTGATTGCTGTCCTACGCCCCCCCATTTACCATCCATTCCTGATAAACGCACATGTTCCCGGGGATTATTTGAGTGTCAATGTTTCAAAGAAATGTGGTACAATACAACTTTAGTGGCCTAAAACTTCACCCGAACCACGATGTTATTTCCTCTAGTTTCAAATGTATGTAGAGCACATAGTTTATGATAAGCTGTATTGTCTCAGAAGTCTATCCTTCTAAATAAAATATTGTAAGAATTTGACTTTCTGAAGATTAGAACAACATTTTTTAAAGCCAAGTAACAGAATATTAAATTAGTGCGTTTCTCGAAAGGTTGTTAGAAGTATTTAAAAAGTTATTTACTTGTTCAAGGAATAAGATATGGTTAGTTCAACTATTGCGATGTTCATATGGAGTGGTTTTTGTAGAACTCGTGTATTTAAGGCCTCTAAACACCACAGTAATACTAATGTATTCAGCCAAATATATAATATTATAATAATGCCCAGGACACCGTTTTCAAAACTGAGAGTTAGTGTAGGCGTTTATAAGCGCATGACAGCGTTTTGAAAGTCAACATGTAATCTCTCTTGAATACAGCTCTTAAGGGTACCCCCCATTTGACGGGAAATATCTACACACTGCGGTATTTCCAATGGGAATGGCAGTTCTGAAGTTTCAAATGCACTAAAATAATTCTGAAATATCTTAGAATGTTCTGCTGTGACCCAGTTGAATGATTTTATTTGTTTGAGGAAGGCTGGATCTATGTTTTTAACCATTTACTTTGTTCTCTGAACTGTGACATTTCGCGTTGAGCGTCTCTAAAAAAAAGCAGCTAGTTTCACCTTTACATAAATAATTAATCATACAAGTTAAAATGTAAGGTTTATAATCCTATAGAAATATGATGATACCTTTCAATTCCATTTTGGCGTGAGCCATATTTTAAAATAACTAACAACCTTTTTAAATAACGCAGGATTTATGGTCAACTGAAACGTATCTCAGCGCTCTGAAGAGCGCCCCCTGTGTGATTTGATTTATATTCAGAGGCGCAGGAACCACCTTTGAAATTGTGTGTGTAAATGGGATGAGTGGGGGGAGGTTTACACATACGAAATTGCCGTTGAAATTATACAGGTGTTTTGTGAAGCTTCATATGAAAGGGACTCCAAGGGCTTTCATGGTAATTAGAGGGATTTTATGAAATTTAAAATAAAGTTTGTTTTACACCCCTCTCAATATACTTTTGTAAAAATACATAACTAAAATACTTTTTATTTTAAATTATAGTTAGTAATTTTATTTTAGAACTCATGTGGAGAAACATGAGACTGTGTACTTATTGATCAACATTTGGGTGTACACAACGTATCCATGTGCGCCACCCCCCACCACCTGCGATCCCATTTGAATAAATAGATTGCTGTTTTGTATGGTAAGCAATTACAAGCGTGCTAAGTGCCTTAGTGTACCAAACAAATAAAAACGGGCTTCGTGTTTTAGTGCCTTCATAGTTTTTAACAAAAACCAGTCGATTTGTTAGTAGATAAACAATAGTAAGTTCAGAATATTTCATCTAAAGGCATTTAAAAAAGTTGTTTTGGCAATTGTGAATCATTTTGATATGTATACGTAACAAATATTATTTTAAAATATCATGTTATTGTTTTTTCTCTTTGGAAAAATTATACATACATGTTATTTGTTTGTCTAGTTGTAAACGCACAAAGACCTATAAACCTTTAGAATTAGATTGAAACATTTTGTTTTCTCTCCTTATCTTTGTGAAACTTATGTTAAAGCTTAGACTTGTATTCCATTGTTAAGAATACGTGTCAGAATATGCGTGTCTAATATTTATAAAACATTTTCTGAAATAAATCAGGCAATAGGCCTACCTAACGCTCATAAGCAAGTCACTGGTCACTACCCTTAAGTGTGATTTTTTATGTTATAAATAAGAAGAAATCAAAAGAATTGTAAAAAAAAAAATTTATAGCTAACTTAGCTAGATGAATGTTTTTTACCTACTTATCTTTGAAAAAGTAATAAAGTTAAATAATTTTACTCTTTGAAGTGTTTTTTTTTAATTAGTAAACACTTTAGAGACAAACTACATCCGAACCGCACCTATGAGCACGCAGTCATAGATGCCAGTCTCATCTTGTCTATTCTGCCAATGAAAGGGAGGCTGGGGTCCATGTGTTGAGTAACATTACTTAAACCAGATAGTATCATAATTTATAATCTTAAGTATTTTTACACGGAAAGTTATCCTTTCAACTAATAAGAAGATAGCATCTGATGATCCGAATATTATTAGTTTTATATTTTAGTTTGGGTAACTTAGGCCTACTGTTTATTTATGTTGATTGAGTTAAAAAAGTTATTGACGTGATTAATTTTAGTCAAAGTGTTTTATAATCACATTAAAATGACTTGACTTCTAACAATAGCTTAACTACTCTCCAACCCACTTAGGTGGTCACATGACTTAAGGCGCAACTCTCGCAATAGACTAGATTGCTGATGACGGGGAGTTCAAGGTTCAAATTTCAGTTAGATGTACTGAGTTTTTTTACCCAAAATGGTTTACCACTCTCCCTCCAAGCAAATTCGGGTACACTTCCTCTAAATATAGCCTTCCTAGTCCCTAAAACCATCAGCGTAATTAGTACATAGACGTATAACCCGAACGGGTAGTAAGACGTGGTGCTAAAATAACAACTCTCCCCTAGAGAACTCTGCTATCGACATTAATGATTGGTTGAACTTCCAAGATAATTCGTAAGCAACTTAAGGGAAATATCCTAACACTGCGGTTTTTCTAATGGAATGACAGCCTTGAGGTTTCAAAACCACTAAAACATTTTTCATTTATCTTAAAATGTTCTCTTGTGGTTCTGTATAAGCCTATATTATATGTATTTATTTGTTTGAGAAATGTTTAGTTTATGTTTCTAGTCATTTAGCAATCTCATAATTGCTAAATTCCATGTGCCATTTCAAAGAAAAATAACTATCTTCACCGTTTTAAATTATAAAACTTAAAATGCAAGGTTTTTAATCCGATTGGGACATATTGATATCCTAAGCCTTCAGTTTTACACTGACCATATTTTTTATTTTTAAATATCAAACCACTCCTTAAATAACGCGGGATATCTGCAAAGAAAGCCATGTCATATTGCAGACGTCCAGAAGTAGAGAGTTATTTAGGAAGTGGTTTATTATTTCAAAATATCACGCACACCAAAATGGAGACATTACGTCCCTAACTAATTAAAAACCTTACATTAGAAGGTTAGCAATTTATTTTAAAATTATGAAAATGGAAAATAAGCTCATTTTCAAGAACGTTTCACGTGAAATGTCACAGTCTTTAGTTCAAGGCAAATGGTTAAGAACATATATCTAGATTTCCTAAAAAAAATGGTAATATAGGGTATTATAAGGGCCTAAGCAGAATATTTAAAAAATAATTGAGGATTATTTTAGCTTATAGCTCAAATGAGCAGTAAAAACGTGGTGCTAAAAAAAAGGATTATTTTAGTGGATTTGAAGCTTCAGAACTGCAATTTCCATAGTAAATACCACAGTGTGAGAATTTCCTCTCCATTGAAACGTGTGTACCGCTACGCACACACTCCTCGTAACAACCCTAATATTTTCTTGAGCATGAACCAAGCTTCAAGAATTTCAAGCTGGTTTCAGAGCCCCTGGTTGAGCCAAGTAATGGTCTAAACATATTCAGGAGCTGGGTTGTGTGCTGAATAAAGCCTCTTCGTGACAAGTGTCTGCACAGAACAAACGTGATCGAACTCCCCCCCACCCATCTTTCATATGCTCGTCTTCGCTTCTCAGCCTTGACGCGAAGGTAATGTAAAGGTGAGTGAGTGGTGGGAGGTTACACTGACATCACCGAGTCGCCAGTGCGTCAGCGCATTATTGTCAGTTAGCTCGGCAAACTCGGCGGACTTTCCCCCAGTATCGGAACATGTCCATAGATCGAAGTACTAACCTAACCTACCGGAACATTGGACAAAGTCTTGTTTACGCGCCTTGCTCAGGAGCTTGTTCTTCCAGAGATAGTTTCCGGTGAGAGAGTAGACCGGAAACTAAGTGTTTTGAAACCTCATAGCAGTTTGTGCAGTGGCCAGTGTTCGCAACTGGACAGTTGAACGTGTTTTGAGCGGCAAATACTTCTGGGAACTGATTAAAAAGTGACTTGTTCCAAGACTATTTAATTGCCTTTTGTAATTTTATCTAACATTGCTACCGGAATAATGTGGTGATTGTCTCTGTCCCATAGACAGTAGTTAATTTTATCACTAATTACGCTAATTAAGTACTACCTACTTGCAACCTTTATCGTCATTGAGAATATAGCTAGTTTTAAAGAGTTATTCTATTCTTTGTTTTTATACGTCAGGTACAAGACAAAGTGTTCAAGTATTTGAATATTTATTTACATAGTTGAAGATTTAAAAGAAAGATGTGACGTCTAAGAGGATAACCCGATTTTTAATAATTGCTGAACGTAAGTATTGAATATGTCACGACTAACTATGTTTGGTTTAATACATACAATTTAATGGTGTGTTTGAAATAAGGTTTAATAAGGACATAATTTAAATCATTTTGATGAGAAGGGTGGTTAGATGACGTGATCCCCTCCCCCAGCTAAGATTAGAACATCAAAATTCCTGTCACTGGCAGCCAAGTTTATTGCGAGCCTGAAGCCTCAGACCACCTGATCACCGCTGCGTGTGTGATATACATTATTCAACCATAGCTTGGAATTCAAGGCGTACAGTAATATCCTCAGCATCATCAATTAAATAGGTAGCGTATCTAGATATTGCATCAGTAAAATTAACACTCATATTTTGTTTAATTTTAAAATTGCATTCAAAAACTAAAACATAATAATTAATAGTGTGTTTCATGTGAAGAAGGGAATTAAAAATGTATTAGCACTCTACTCTTGATTTGATCTTTACTGAGCATAAATTACTATATGTGTGTTGTTTCAGGTAAAATAGTTACGGTCACTGGAGTGAAGTGTTTAGTTAGGTTTTGCTGATCCAGGTTAGACTAGTTGGTAGCTCGTTCCCCTGTGTTTATAACGCTAAAGCTATAAATGTGAGTTCATTTACCATGTTCGTTTCAACCCAACTAGGATAAGCGTATATTAGGCTAATTGCTCCACGAGGAAAAAACCAAGATTGAATACACACAGCCGAGACTTGAAACCCAACCTCCCCATCACCAGCAAACTTGACGTTTAGTCCGCGTTTCCACTGGTGCGGGTAGTATTATTTGTTGAAGGGTGCGCAACACGAAGAAACTGAGCTGTCTTGTTCGGTGACTAAGCCATCCTCGTAATTAAAATTCAAAGCCCGTCCCTGTGAGTCATTGGCTGGACTGAGCAGGTAAACTGTTGGGTGAATAAAGGTCCTTGGCTCTATCCTTGGCCAAGAAACCTTACCAAGTATTCTAGTAATAAGGAGGCTCACCGGACACGTGGTCTAAATGACACGCTCATATAGTCTGTTTTGCCACTGACGAGAATGTTGGGGTTTTGGATCTCGATAGGCTGTACTGAAAGCGTTTATTTCTAAATGATTTCCAATTATCCCTCCTTGCAAATGTGGGAACATTTTCTAAATTCTTTCTATCCTACCCCTACCAGATTATCATTTAAAAATAATGGTAGGCCTACACTATTTTATGCACCTGCATCTGAGATAATCCAGATTATTATCCCTCCAAGCTACGCGCATATTTACACTAATGTGGTAAGAAAGATGACGATATAATTTAGAGTAACGGGAGAGAGAGAGATGGATAAATTGAGAAAGTGTTTAAGAAACAACCCTGGCTGGGATTCACACCATAGCCTCTCCATCACCAAAAAACCTGGTTAATACGATACTGAAAGCTTTGTCCATATGCACACCGATGTGGTTATTAGACCAGTAGTCAGCCTCCCTAACCATTCGGTCAGAGTATTTGTATTTTTCAAGGAAGTGATCGAACAAATGATTACTTTGGTGTTGTTCATTTGAGACAAATTCTATATAATGGCATCCATCCCTTCTAGGAATCTTATATCCCTCTGTGTGTAAACATCCCTCCCAGAGTTGATAAACGCTAAGAGAAGGGAAATAGTTTACCGCATAGCACAAGGTTGAATGTAGAGCCACTAGCCAAGCGAATAAAGCAAACAGTTCTTAATTAATATAGAATATATTTCCTAAGGATCCCCACTGTTTGCCAAGCCTAGTAAATGATTCTCTGACGGACATTACTACTCCTTTTCTATTTCTCTCCCCTCCCATCTAACAAGTAACCTTTTAACCGCGTCGGTGACTGCAAGCTCTAAGGCACTACTAACGCAATATACTAGTTTTCCGATGACGGGGAGATCGTGGTTCGATCCCGGTTGGATATACTGAGGGTGGTTTTTCCTAAATGATTTCCCTTTCTCTATCTTCACGCCAATGCGGGTACACTTCTTCTAAATTCAACATTCCTCATCCCTAACACATTTGTGTGATTAGTAGGCTACATAAGAGTATAACCCGAATAGGTAGTAGCTTAGGATGCGATGAGTAAAAAAGTGACCTTTAAGGAAAGTATGAATATAATATATTGTGACCTCCTCCCCCCCAGCCATACTATCGTCCTAATGCTTTCTAGAGGTAAGTTGTGGATAAATATTTGCCAGGGTGTTCTTTGAGTTTATAAAGTCAACGTCCTACAGTAACTTAACTGGAAGAAACAATAGTCGGCTACCCGACACGAAGTGCTTCCTGCACTTTCACTTATCTTGTTCCAATCATTAGCCACTGGTAAATAATTACCTCTATCGACTATTGGCAACGTTTTCTCCCAAGGAGGGGGGGGGG
>CABFWB010001026.1:0-59886 GCA_902151455.1 Timema bartmani | reverse complement strand
GGGGGGGGGGGGGGGGGGGCGTGATGAACGTTCACTGGGGGCCGCAGGTTGCGGCTCACAGACCAATTTTTAACAGTTAGAACTATTTGTCTCTAAGGTAAAGAAAGATTTCTCAACAGCTCCATTCACCCCAAATCTTTCTGGTTTTGGAAATAGCGGCTGTTTCTAAGAGCTAGGATTATCTAGCGAGAAAAATAGAATTATCTAGGTGACTTAAAGAAATCTAGAATTATCAAGGCGACTGAAAGAAAAATGGGACTATCCAGGCGCTTTAAGGATAGCTGGAACCACAATAGGAAATAATCGTTAAATAGTAATATTTGTGGGAAGTGAAGGAGAACTATAAATATCCCGTGAAAAGGAAAGATAAATAACTATGTAAACTTATTTGACACTTAAAGAGTCTATACAAAATACATGTAGAGTAGTCATCATCAGCAAAAAGCTATTATATGTATTGAATATAGGTCAGTATTGACACCATATTTAGACAGAAAGAGTAGCATATTTTCTTTGAGGAAAATCAATTTAATATTGTGCTCTGTTAATTTTACTAAGAGCTTCTAAAAATTAGAGTGGGATGCTCCATTAGAAATTGATTCCGCGAAGACAGTTTTTCTAAAGGGAATGTTATTTGTAAAGGTAACGTCAACCTTTTCACAAAACAAGAATGAAAAACAAATTCTATGAAAATGACAACTAGCTACTTCGTGAAATCTTTCATTGTATACTCAGTACAGCTTATCTTACTGATCATTCTCCTTGAGCTCTCAATTATCATATTTGGTTGGAACTAGTGGCTCTCCTTCATTCTCTGCCCTTTATCTTCCTTTTAATTGCACTTTAATTATAACCCGAGTCCTCAATAAATTGCTCTGTTTATTACATTATTGATCTTTATTTCCCTGTGTACTCCAGCTTAGCTTCTATTATCGATCTTATTAAACCATCATTTTCATTCTTCACTTCTTCTTCTTTTGACGTGAATACGTCTTTAAATTTGCTACCATACGGGGGCAATCCAAAAAACCTAATGATAACAAAATCGGGGGATACAGTTTGGTGTTGTAGTTTCGAATCTTTCCTCTACATCCAAAATTAAATTATACCACTGGATAGCTAAAGGATCAAAGAATTCATTACGATAAGCGATAACAGTGACGCATCGCGCGCAGTGGAGGGGGAAGCGCCGCCATTTTGAGGTTATTTTTCTGCGTATCGAGATTTACAATTAGTATAACTTTTGACTCGGAGAAGCTACGATGTTCGTTTAAGTTTAAACGTATTCACGTACAACACACGGCCGCGTCCATGACACAGCCACACTCCATTTTTTTCTTCATACTTCTTCATTACTGATCATTAGGAGGGGAGGTCGGTGCATACAGGATATTAAACAACAAACAAATCCATGGCAGCAGATGGCTTATAAACATCAACTGGACTAATGGTATTCTTGCCACAGTTTAATTTCATTCAGCACACAGAGTGGCCCTAATTCTCCGTTCATACCGTTGTGGCAAGAGTAATCGGGTAACACACACACACACACCGTGTTCCAGTGGCCTGGTAGCAAACTAGAGAGACAGTGCGATCTTCATTTCAGTGGAACACTCTCAGGCCGGTGTTGCCGTTAGGTATAAATAAAATACTTGTGTTCATTCTGGTGCCAACTGTGTCTACCTTAATAATGTATCACCTTCAGTGGCGTTCACAGAACTTCTCTTTGGGAGATGGTACATAAATGTATCGAAGTTTTTTTTTTTGTCATCGCGTCTCACTACCCGTTCGAGCTATACACCCATCGTAGCCATTTTTTTCAAAAAACTTTTACAATTGGGAACTAATTACTATGGTGCACCAACCTAAGTGTATGATAACCAAATTATCATATTATTGTTATAGTTTTCTTTTAGCACCGCGTCTTACTCGCCGTTCGGGTTGTACGTTTGTTAACCAATTACACTGACGGTTTTAGGGATTAGGGAGGGAATATTTGTAGGAAGTGTACCCGCATATTCGTGGAGGGAGAGAGGAAAACCAGACCACCCTCAGTAAAGCCGATCGAGATTCGAACCTTGATCTCCCCGTCATCGGCAGTCTAGTCTACCGCAAGAGTAGCGCAGCCATCGAAGCGGGTGATTGCTATAGTTATCGTAAACATGGCAACACTGTTGGAGCCCACATACCATTGCGTGACTATTGCGATATGGCACGCTCTATTCTCGTATTGTATAGTCAGCACATTGTAGCTAAAGGGTTATCGCATCTCTCTCTAGCGATGTAGTTAAGGAGTTACCTCAACATGTAGCTTCGTGTTTTATAAGGACATTTTAGCTAAGGGTATATTACATCACTCCTTAGCCTAGTCTTACCTCTGCATAGTAAGGATATTAAGCGTATATCCCGAACGGGTAGTAAGACATAAGGACATTACACTCTGACAACTATTGCTCAGTAGAGTCACTGTATCTAAGAGTTACACCACATTCTAGCCCCATCTTGTATAGTAAAGGCACTGTAGATAAGGGGGTGCTACATTGTTATCTATATTCACGTTGAATGAGGACATGATAGCTACAGGGTTACTTAGAACCCTATCTAGTCACAGCTTTTATGGCAAGAATATTGTAGCAAAGGGATTAGTAAATAATTTAGTAAGGGAACGAACGACTCAATTCAGTCGTCGAATCGTCTAACTTTAAGGCGTCACTCTCGCAATAAATAGGACTGCCGATGCAGGGAAGATACACGCTCGAATCCCGGCTGGGTGTACGGAGAGTGGTTTTCTTTAAATGGTTTTTCACTCTACATCTACACAAATAAGGGTACAATTCCTCTAAACTCAACCTTTTTCATCCTTAACACATTAGCGTGATTAGTACATCTACGTATAGCCCGAATGGGCAGTGAAAATAAAATAAGGGAATAAGTAGCTATCAAGGAGTGGGTAACCAACATCTTCTGGTTCGGGAGAAAGGAATAGGTAGATCTATCTGAGCGACTACCGACTTCGACCAAGGATCCTTGGGCTTATGGTGGGGTGCTAGTGAGCGCCAGTTTAGTGCATTAAATTTGCAGTTTTTATAGCATAAACATTTTTTGGCAAAAATAGATCAAATATTTCTTCTATAGAAACATAGAGTTTAGCTTTCTGCACATGCTAATCTCAAGAGTTCTTGAATATCTCTCATGAGCATAGCAGCATTTGGTGACAAACTTTCTAAATGCAGAGAAAAAGTTGTCACTAAATTCCAGGACACCCTTGACAGATATTAAAGAACTGTTGAGATTAGCATGTGCGGAAAACTAATCTCTATGTTTCTATAGAAGAAATATTTGATTTATTTTGGCCAAATAAATGTTTATGCTGTAAAAACTTCGAAAATACTGCCCTAAACTCACGCTCACTAGCACCCCATCTTAAGAAACACTAGCTAAAGGGGTGCAGATTATTTTTCAACGATGTGGTTTCTCATCCTTTTTATTGTCGAATTCTGATGAAGCTATTTAAAATCCTTCCCCCTCATAATGTTGGGATATATAACTTAAGCCCTCGATAGTCGACCTTGGCCCCAGAGCGAGACAAAAGATATCTCGTAATCCCCCCAGGCCAATGTTAAACTAGTGTTTAGACGTCACCACTCACGCGCGTTCAACATCTTAACCAGAATGTTCTCGCAGTAAGTTCATTGAAGCGGATTGAATTAGTTACTTTTGTGTGCATGCCTTAGTAATAGCAGGTTCGTGTGCCCTACATTGTTGTGTTTGCACCACAAAAAGGTGCATTACTATTCAGAAAAAGACTTGATTGACAAAAAATAATTGGGGCATTTAACTTTCTAAACATACACATTATATTAGCACATGACTAACAAACGGACATTTTTGAGCGCAGATCTAACACTACAAACTCACGCCTGCAGGAGAAACACAGAAACACGTAAACATATAGTAAATATATTCTTCAGCACCCTTGTGGGAAACGAACCAAGGTCCCTTAGACTTGTGGCTAATAAATGGTAATCTGACCTCTTTGATACGGGGACGGACAACGTTCAGAAACAATCTGAGGTGTGCATCCCGGACCAATGGGCACATGGACATAGGCGTCAGTCTCGTATTGTCTGGTTTGGCGTTGATGAGAAAGTCGGGATTCAAATCAAATTCGGGTGTATTGAGGCAGTCTTTTCTCACTAGCCTTCCACGAGAATGCAGATACATTTCCTCTAAATGCTACCTTCCTCATCCCTCAAAGAATAAAAAAAGGCAGATTACCAGGGATCTTTATTTGACCTACACTCAAAGATGCCAAGCCCAAGTATCCAAACCTATCTATCTAAACCTTTAGTAAAATAGTGTATTCGACTATTAACGTTGAGGGAGTTAGGGCTTTGCTTAATATAAATGCAAAACTAATAACATGAAATTAGCATTGGCTTGAAGGCCGATTTATTATCAGGGAATAGAGTAAGTCTCAAAAGGTAAAACAATATAGTTTTTAGAGATAGCGGACAGTGCGCAATAGTAGACAAAATCTTTAATACTATTAAGGAAGCGATATATGTACTTAAGTATATAAAACAATATTAAAAGAAAGCAATCGAATCGCATTTAACTAAATTAGAAAATATTCATCGTTAGAAAACATTATCAGTTCAAATGTAAACATTGTTGATTATTGCGAACAATAGGTAAATTAGAATGCTAGTATGGGCTCTACCAATCATCTACACAGTAGGACTAAGCCGTTCAAAAGATAACGCTAATAAATTATATTAAGCTTGTCTTGAAAGTCTATTCATACCACATTTTCGTATTCATAAAACAGACTTTTATAATACAACTAGTAGATTTTTGCTCTTAGCTATACTCCTAGAGCTAATGTTGATCAGAAACATGAGTATTCTCATCCAATAACCCGTGAGGCGGGGGTAACTTAGACACGAAAATAAATAAGTACTTTCTACCCTATCAGCTAAGATTACAATTAACTCCTAACATAATAGAAATATCTAATGTATTTCCCAATAACATTGAACATCAAGAATATGTTACGAAACATCATTAGTTACGCTTGGGCTTACTTCAACAGTAAACATATAGAAAAAGAATAAAGTGCAAGAAAGCGCTCAAAGGTTAAATGAAATAATATTGACTTGAGAGTAAATCACCCGAACTCGGATCCCAAAAGGTTTAAGACCATAATATGTGAGTATCCAAAACAAATCCTAATTCCATAAGAAATTAAATTTAGTAAAAAATATATAAATAAATATGTCAAAAAAATAACCAAATTTAAGCCCTACATAATTTTTACTGGATTTAAGCGATGCCTAGTTTTCAATAAAAATATATCTATAAAAAATTCATCTCCAAAATAACAATCACTTACATGTTGTCATCATCAAAGAGTAAAGTTCCATTCTGGGTACTAGCTTATATTTGAATTCGATCAGTGGGGAAAATTGGCAGGGAGATATCACATGACCAATGAAGCCATTCACAGCAAGTCAGAAATGGCCCTCTCACCAACACCTGCGCACAGCGTCGTGAGAAATGAGGGGGTAGGGAGACACACGTGATAGCACTTCTCGCTCCTTTCCCCTAGTTTTAGCGCCTGCGCAGCGTCTTGAACTCGGGAATAACGTACAAGCGAACAGGGGTCACATGCCACTCCGTGATTTCATTTTTGATTCCTTGCCGAACTAGAACGATGAGCAGTGTTCTGTGTTGACATGCGTAGAGTTTCCATAATTAGGCGCTGACCTCCTGGTAAATGGGGGAAGTGGTGTTCGCTCTTTTAAGGTGGCGGAGGTTGGTGGCTATGTTAGTTTGTAGCCATGGTACTATGTATATAATAGCTGAGGCATGTACGCCTGAAAGGAAGGGGGTTTGAAAGGGGGCAAACGAGCGTCCCTACTCGCTTAGATATTTAGTTAAATATACAAAATTCACTTCATAGTTATATTTTAATTTATTTGAGGTAAATTATTTAACGTGCATTTTCTGAACCGACTGATTATATCAGCACACGACATAAAACTAACTTGCCTACTTGGAGATTTCGAAACTATTTTGCGAGGTGGGTTGCATCTTAAGTTGACGTACCAAATCATTCTAAGCACTATCACACGTATACACCAATGTATGAAATAGAAAGAGAGGAAAGAAAATGATCAGTTCACCTTGCGAGGCCTCTTGTTTATCTACTGACAACACTTCCTATCCTCCTCTGACAAGTTCACATATACTCACTATATTATTTGCGCCTTGAAAATATTAACTTGCTTTTTAATATTACCTTTTCCTTGTTTCCTATTCTAGATAGATATTTGCTACTTCGGACTTTTTTAATCTACATCCTGGAAGGAAGACTCCTACAGGACATTTTTGTGACAAAGCCAAATAGCCTAGGTTGTAGAGGATTTATAAAAAATACTTCTACAAAAAACTATTTCAAAACAAAAACAATAATTTTATCACGTTTGTAGGACTATTTTTTAGAATTATTAAAGAATTTATGGTTTTTGTTTCAAAGCTACAAGTTATTTTTAAAACTCGTTAAATAAAATGTAAATTCAATTAACATAGGAAGTCCTATCTTGAACTTCCATGACGTCACAGGTGTCTGGAACAGACACAACATCCAGCCCCTAGCCGTTCGTTCATCACTGTGAAAGGGGAAACCCACATTTCACCAATTATTATACATTTTTCGACCATGTCAGGAATCAAACCTAGGATCCTTATCTCAGAAGACAGACACGCTACCGACTGAGCTAAGGTGTCGATGAAATCTAAATCTATAAAGTTAAAAAGTTTCAGAGGGTCAAGTGAAATGCTTATTTTCATTTCCTATGTGATATTAAGTAATCTCATATTTGTGTACGTATGAGACTCAAACTTTGATTATTGATCTTATAAATTCACGAATTTAAATATTTAAGATGTAATTATATTAACATTTACTAATAAATTAATCACTACAGAGGTCAAATATAGTAAATGTTTATCGTTACATTGTGGAATGTATTCTAGTCCATGAAAAATGTAACGTTGACTCTCAGGTTAAAAAAACAAAAAAAAACAACAACAATATTTTGTTTGGTTCCACAATCTAAATAACATTTTTTGGGTGTGAAATTATTCAACGTATTGCCTGCTGTGTTGTATTTTAATGATTAAGTTTAAATTTCCCTCAGCTAAAAGCATGTCAAATTTTGTTTGTCCCCCTCCTAGAAAAATTCCAACGCGCGCCCGTGGATTGAGCAGGGATGAATCCACAAAATTAGGTCAAGGGGGACTTAACTAAGATTAAAATACTTAATTTGAGTGATTGCTGGGGGTATCGGGAAGGAGGAGTTTGGAGGCAGGGTGGAGGGTGTATGTTATTGTTTTCAATGACTCAACACGAGCCCTCTCCCACCAATTAAAATACATAAGGATCAGTTTTAATATATTACTAACAACTAATTTACTTTACTGACTTTATCAAGGGTACTTTACATGTACAGTCTTTCCTGTCAACGATGAGGGTTTGAAGGATGCGGGAAGGTGGGTGGGGAGGCATTAATTCAGAAAATTACGTGTCCCTGGTCCGCTATGGAAGCTGCATCGCTGAGGTTGAGAGGAGGGAGAGCTTATAAATGGCCTGTATTATCATAATCTAGAATATAGTGTACCCCAAGAAAAATAGTACTCCTGCCCCAAACTAATCCCCCCTGACTATCACATGAACATCCTGTGGCCGTGATATGTAGCTCAACACACACGCCAGCAGTGTCCCTCACACATGCCGGTGGTCACGCACGCACTCCATCAGAGAAACATCGCACACTCGGAGACCGTGTCGTTGTCCAGAGACCGCATGACGTGCCCTTACCATACCTTCTTTATCGAGGCTGTTTAATATTTCCTTTGTCTCAACTCGTGCACCCCGCATATGTAAGCACGGGGGCAAAGGCACCAATCTCCCCTTTCCTCAGTTTGCTGGGATCAGAGAGGTCGTGTTGAGAATCACGGGCGAAAGCGTTAAGGCTGACTTAATCCCGTGTTATTTAACCCATTCTCTCTTCATGCTATTGCGGGTACGTTTCATCTAAGATACACTCCTCATCCCTACCCTACCACATAAGTGTTAGTAATTAATAATTTTGTGTGCAGCCTACCAAAATATAAAACAATATTTTTATTGATTATAATGATTATGATAGAATTCAAAACCTTTTAGGACTCCAAACTCTACTCTCGCGAGGACTTTATAACGGTGCCAATTTTTTTGTTTTTAACCATTTTTAAACCCGTTTTGGTGGCCGCTACTCTTGCAGTAAACTAGACTGCCGATGACAAGGAGACCAAGGTTTGAATCTCAGTCGGGTGTACTGAGGGTGGTTTTTTTCAAAATTGTTTTCCACTCTCCCTCCACACAAATTCGAGTAGACTACCTATAAATATAAACTTTCTAATCCCTAAAACCATTAGCTTAATACATGAGTGTATAACCCTAACGGGTAGTAAGACGCGGTGCTAAAAATAATAGATTAATAGCGTAATTTCATGTCAATCTGCTCTTGAACATGAGCGAATTCTTGTGCCCTCTTGGCGTATTTGAGCCAGGGTATTTCAGAAATGGATGATTAGCTTCCGAAGTTTATGATCTAAGCCATAGCTGAGGTTTTTTTTTAGCAAGTATCGATGTTCATAGATTTGTATTTTAAAAATTTTGTTACATACCACATTTGTAAATAATTAACATCACTTAATACATAGAACTTCAGATATCCTGAAGGAATTAGTTTGAAAAATAACCCCGAAAAGAGACTCGAATTCTAAACCTTTTACTTAAAGTGCTACTGCTCTACCAACTGAACTACTCAAGGTCTTATCCTAAGATGTAAATCACAGTACAAAGTCATCTGATATTTAATCAGTGCAGTCCAGTAACTGCAGTTAACAATAAATAAACATACCTGTGGAGTAGTGGAACGTGCCTCGGACAATCGGACTCGGACAATATCCCAGGAAGATCAGTTGACGGAGATGTAATCCGGGACCTGGTGCAAGTTCCAGTTCAATCTCATTTTAAAACTATTTACTGTAAAACGTTTTGGTTACAAAGGTGGACAAAGCTTTTTAGTCCATACGTTTTAACACAAGGGTTATTTAACGGTTTAATTCATGGGGGTTAGGATGTGGAAGGTAGTTTGAGGAAATACAATCCCACTGACGTGGAGACGAAATACCTATTTTCAACACCGCATATTACTACTCGTTAGGGCTATACGCAAATGCACTAAATACGCTGATGTGCTATGGATGATGTTAGGTTTAATTTAGAGGAAATCTACCCGCATTATCGTTAAGGGTGAGTGAAAACTTATTTAGTAATACATTCAGTACACCCAAATGGGATTCGAACCCTGATCTCCCCGTTATCGGCCAGTCCAGTCCATTGCAAGAGTGACGCCTTAGAACATGCGGCCACCAAAGGGGTGGGGGGACTACAGTGATAAAATAAATGTGTAAAACCACCCTTGGTGCAGCCGACTGAGATTAGAACCTCGATCGACCCGCCATTGACAATCCACTATATTGATATAGACAGACGCCTTAACTCACTCGGCCACTAGTGCAGGTAGTACTTGTGTTATAAAACTCACTCGCTTTGTTTCATTATTCCATAGATATACATCTTCCGTGAGGAAAAAAACGATGGTCAGACGAAGACGCATGAAGAGAGGAAAAGAGGGATGGTGATGCCATGGAGTGTGTTTTGGCAGGTACTCCTACTCCTCTGTTGTCTCTCCCTGGACTCGCTGGGCTCAGGGGTGGAACATGCCACTGATAACAGCACCATCGTCACAGGTCTTGAAGATGATGGTACATGCAAGTGCAAGGAAATATCCGTCGGCAAGATGTCATGCCAGGCCACCTGCATGGCCCCCCCTTCTACCGACAATACAAATATCTCCGTCCTGGAGATACGGTCCTCTACCCTCGTGGGGCTGCGCGTGGGGACGCTTTCGGCGTGGACTTCGCTGAAGGCCATCACCATAGAAGATAACTACCATCTAGTAGAGATCGAACCAGGGACTTTCAGGGGTATGAACCTAGTGACCAATTTGTCGATATCCTCCAACATCAACTTGAGCTATCTGTCGGAAGGTGTTTTTGAAGGATTGGACAGTCTTGTGACGCTCCAGTTGAAGAAGAATAACTTCAGTGCTTTCCAATCTTTTGTGGCTGCGCTGTCCCCTAAGTATCTTCCCTGGCTGAGGAAACTTATTCTTAACGAGAACCCTTTACAACGAGTAGAGGTTGAAGATTTAGCGGCGCTGAATGGGTCCTTACTAGAGGACCTTCACTTGGTGTCGTGCCAGCTTGAGTACGTCCAGCCGGAGTCCCTGAACACCCTGACACACCTCCGTGCTTTGTACCTAGGCCTTAACACTCTTAACGTGTCCCTACTCGCAGGACTTATAGGTGAGCTGACAACAAGTGGAATCCCTCTCCGCATCCTGAACCTATATAGCGTCGGTCTCCAGAGCAGTATCCCAGAAAACCTCCTTAATGCCATTGCCGACTCGGACATAACACATTTGAGTCTGGCCAGGAACCAGTTTCAGTCGTTGAGACCTGGTTCTTTCCCCATCATGCCCCACTTGTTACACTTAGACCTGAGGGAAATAGTGGCCATCAACTTCCCGCAGGGGATACTGAATGGTACTGTGGCACCCAACCTGACAACCCTGTTGTTCGGGGGTAACAGACTCCCAGGCATAGTCCCAGGGATTCTCCTGCCTCACCTGCAGTCTTTAGACCTATCATCCAACTCTGGGGACAGCCGTGATCGCTCATATTTTGACCTAGGAGAAGGAATGTTTGTAAATATGACGAGCCTCTCATACCTCAACTTGTCCTACAACTACGTACGGACGATCTCTAGGAAAACATTCAAAGGACTTACGAACCTCGACAAGGCTTTAAGCTTAAAGAATGCAACGATAGTCCATATCGAACCGTATTCATTTAGTGAACTAGAAAACTTACAGTTCCTTAATTTAGAAGATAATATATTTCCAAGTTTTATAAATCTAACGTCAAGTTTATTCAAGGGGTTGATGAATCTAAAAGTGTTGCTTCTCGGGGGTTGTGGCATACCTAGTTTATCGAAAGATCCAAACGTATTCTCTCCTTTAGCTCGTCTAGAGTATCTGGGTCTCGAACGAAACCTCCTCGTCACTCTGAGTCCCCAATTATTCTCGCCTCTTCCAAATCTTCTGGGTGTGGACCTCTCCACTAATCTTATAGTTCCGTGGAAAGACGAAGAAGAGAGGGTTTTCAAGAACGTCAGCACGTCCTTGCAAGTGTTTATGCAAGATAACAAGCTGACATACATCAGTCCAGCTATGATTGAAGACTTCTTAGACGTTGAGCTCATCAAGCTGAGTGGGAACCCATTCACGTGCGACTGCAGGTATTTTTACCGGACAAAGCTATGGCTGGGCGTGAGTAATCTATCATTAACGTCTCTGAGAACCACGCAGTCTTCTTTGAAGTGTTACTCTCCTGATAAATGGAGAGAAAAGCCCCTCTTGGAATACTTGGATAAGCTCGACTTGGAAGAAACTATTTGTAGATTTGTGATAAACCCGGATAGTGATAGTATCTTCGCTTGGATTATCACCCCAATAGTGATCTTGATGATATTTTTATTAGTGTTTCTAATCTTAGGGTACAAATATCGCTCCTACATCCGTTACTGGGTATTTCTGGCGAACGTGAACATGAGGAGGCATGGGTTCAAAGCCCGGAGAAAAATCCAGGAAGGTTATTCCAACTATCAGTACGACGCTTTCGTGTCTTATAGCAACGAGGACCGCAACTTCGTCGTGCGACTGGTGGCCATGTTGGAGAACTACGAGCCCTTCCTCAAACTGTGCGTCTACGAGAGGGACTTCGAGATAGGTTCCGTCATCTCCGAGTCGATCTTGCAGAGTGTCGCGATGAGCAGGAGGATTGTCTTGATCGTCAGCGATGCGTTCGTGCGATCTCAGTGGTGCATGTGGGAACTGCAGCTGGCGGGTAACAAGAAGATGTTCCTGGAGGGTGGTGAGAAGCGGCGTCTCTCCCTGCGCGGGAGAGAGGACCCCTTAGTTCTGGTAAGGCTGGGTCAGGTCGCAGACACACACATGACACCGTTCCTCAAGTACCTTCTGAAGACTCGGGTGTACCTGGAGTGGGACCACGAGCCCAAAAGGCAGAGACAATTCTGGGACAGGCTGAGGACAACTCTGTCCCCCCCATCCATATCAATATCCCCCGGCCCGACCAATTAGGTGATGGGATTGATCCCCAGTACTGGGGGGACAGGGGGGCAGGTTTAGTTTTAAATAGGTGACAAATTGAGTATATGGAGGCTGCTATTTGTGTTTGCACTGATTTAATTGGGGTAAGTCGCTAGTGAGCAGTATATTGGCTATAAAGCATACTAATAAAATAGCTAGAGACGAGTTGAACAAATTGTTTTTATATCATTCTAATATTCAGTTCAGCAACAAATGTCGAATCTTTAAAAACACTGAAAGAGTAGGAGTTAAATTTCCCAAATTGGTATTTGTATTTTTAAATATAATTTTGTTCCAATGTTAAGCCAAATTCAATAAGTGGTAGTTTAATTCTCTAGACTTTAGAGACTTTAAATCAGTGTTTCTCAAAGTGTAGTCCTTAGACCACCTGGTGGGTCACGGTGGCAAATCAAGTGATCCTTGCGATCCAAGGAAGTTTAGCAATAACAATGAATTCAAGAATATTGATAAGATATAACAAAAATTTGAAAGGCAAAAGATTAAATATTAAATATCCAAACAATGCTCTTTTTCTTTCCTCAGTAGAAACAAGTCACTTTGAAGAGGAAGTTTGTACCAACCTTAAGTCAACAAATCTGAACAATTAATTACCAAAAGATATGAGGTTTAAAATGTTAATAAATAACCAAACAACCATTAGGCTGCTTACTAATTCTATGATATTTGTTTTCAACATTTAATTTAATCAATAAATTTTAGTCTTTTAAATGTAGTCCTAAAATAAAATCGCTTAGAAATAATGTTTCTTCCGCATAATTTACAAAAAAAAACCCCACCCCCTCCTTCCTATTCTCAGGGCCATAACTTCTATTTACCATCATCACAGCTTTGAGAAACACCGCTCTAGAGTCTGAGTGTAAAAGGTTTGTCCTAAATTATTTATAACTAGATACACTAATAAATAACCCAACATTAAATCTCTAAAAATATTTTAATTAATAATTTGGGAGCTATTTTCAACTTTACATTTTTAAAAGCATCAATAGGATTCGAGTATTTGAAGTATCCATTCTTAAAAAAAAACTAAAAAAACATATCTATACATTCTTAACACATGAAGAACACTCAATTCAAGGCATCAATTATTGCACTAAAATATTTGCTATTTATGGATCTTAACGGAAAGATAAAACTTTTTTTTTCAAATAGAGACTAGGGAAGATTAAGCACCAAAGGACTCCGCAATAGTTGACCAGAGCACAAACACCGCAAGTGCTTCTAAACTCCAAGTAAGCTCATCAACATCCAATCTACTGATATCTTTAAATATTAATCAAATAATAACTAAATTGAAATATGTTGTCTAAATAGATTATCTTGATAAAACTTAAAGTAGGTGGAAAAGTTCAACTTCTTTATAAATACACAGTTTTAAAAATATAATAGTTGACTTCATTTCATATATATTAATATATTCATATTGTTAGCCTTTTATATCAAATTGTGCGGGTTTAAGATTTTTGTTTCAATGTTTTTGTTGGTTACAATAGATGGGAAACTAGCAAAAAAATACCGGTGGTGTATCTAACTTTCAAGTCAATGAAACAAAACTTAGTACCGTATATACGAGTATTAAAATGAATATTTGGTATTTTCACTTCTTCACAAATATTGCGTACTTTGTGTTAACACATAGCTTGTACAATAACTTAGCTCAAAAAGTAGAAAAGCCGACCCTGAGTCGCTTCAGTTGTGTTTCTGATAACTAAAGATTAACTGATGATTTCACACGATCTCACACATCCATCTAATAAATAATGTGTGATGTATGACCCAAGACATCGACCAAACCTGGATAGCTCAGTGGCAGAAAATTGGTAGCTTAGTCTAGCTACAGAATGTTATGCCCACACAAGCTTGTTGCTAAGAAGAATAACATTTTTTTATGAAACATCTGTATATGGAATGTAAATAAAATATTTGCAGAAAAAATGTAAGTGTAAATGTCAAAGTATTTTGATATCTTATTCCCTTTTATTTGTTTCCATCCCTGTTTCCTGTACCTTCATCCAGCTATAGTAGTTTTAAATAAAGATGATTATTTAAAAACTTAACTAATGTAGTTATGCTCATATTGATGTAATGAGGTGGACTGGATATAATTAGCTAAAGCTAGGGATATATGCAAGGCCGTAGTCAAGGGGGGCGGGAGGTTCGGGGTTCAACCCCCCCCCCCCCCCAAAATTTTATGAACAAAATATATATGGCTTTATTTATGGTTCAAACAATATCAAAATTAAGGTACAAGTACAAATTAGGGGGCTGTGTTACAATAAAAAGCACTTCAGAGAGCTTCCAGAGGTGTTTATTATTTAGAATTGTTCCTATTTTTCGGCGGTTAGGGGGTTATGTTACCATAAAAAAACTTCAGATAACTTCTAGAGGTGTTTAATATTTATAATTTTTCCTTAACTTCAACAGCTATGCTACTATAAAAAAATACTTTAGAGAGCATCTAGAGGTGTTTAAATATATAGATTTTTCCTAGCCTCCAGCAGTTATGGGATCATGTTACGATAAAAAAAAACACTTTAAAGAGCTTCTAGAGTTGTTTAGCTATAGAGATTTTTCCTATAGCCTCCGGAATTTAGGGGGTTATGGTACAATAAAAAAGCACTTCAGATAGCTTCTAGATCTGTTTAATAATTAGAATTTGTCCTAGCCTCCGATAGTTGGGGGTAGTGTTGCCATAAAAAACACTTCAGATAGCGTCTAGAACAGTTTTTTATTTAGAATTTTTTCTAGCCTCGATCAATTGGGGGATGGGCCCACCAAACCCCCCCTGAAATTATTGGCTGGCTACGGCCTTGGATATATGGCATACGTTTGTAAGTGCGGCAATGAACTAAAGAGTTCCTAACTGATACCATAGAATAAATACGGTAAGTAAGTGATGTTCATATTTAATAAGTAGTTAAAACATATTTTAAATTCACTAAACCATCAAGGTTTAAAATTACTAAATGTGTGCACACTTATTAGAATTTAAACTAAGGTTTATAACAGTGGCGGCTCGCAGGGCCGCCCATAGGGGGCAAATCAGCGACTCGTGTCGTGGGGCCCAGCCCTCAGGGGGGCCCGGGCCTGCGGTAAAAAAAAATGAAACTACAAAGATACAACATTTCTTTATACTAACAGTTTTATAATGGCAAGTTTCATCGTTTAAAACTCCTATTTATTTTACACTGCTCTTTTCAATGTATCTTAATGGTGGTTCTTGTTCTGACAGTTGGGCCAAGGGGATGTTTTGAGGTATTTACGACCTGTCAATCACTCGCCATAATAGTTTCTCAAGTATAATCGCAGGGATATTATTGTATTGTGGTAAAATACGAGTGACATCCTGGCGGGTGTTGACCCTGTCATGGTTTGTTTTACTCTGAGTAGCAGACGGCAACAGCTCACAACACTGAACACATTCACATTGTTTTGTTTTGATTATCAGTTTCGGGTTGGTTATCTGGTTGTTATGGTGTTTTTTCTTGGTTTTGTATTATTTTATTGTGAGCCAACAGTGACATAATACTGTCGCAGAAGTCACATTTGGGATTTCAACTGATCGTGAGTGATGTTCATACGTTTTGTAGGGTTCCTACGAGGAGGTTATATTAGGGGTTGTTTACACTTTTATATATGATTGAGTGATAGGAACATACTTTATAACATAAAGAATTAATTAGGTAACAAAAATAGATTTATTATACAAAAACATAAAGGTAGTAAATAGATAACATCAGCTGAGAATAAATAGAAAGTATAAACTGTGGTTGAAGCCCATTGAATGGGCAAAGCAAAACAAGTGCTTTGTCAAGGTAAAAATTTAAATACGATTGGGTTATATGACTCCAAAGTTACAGTATCATCCCGTATCTCGGGAAAATACGTGTCCAAGACGAAACGGGAACAGTCGGGCTAGCTGCCTGACTTCTACCTCAAATAATGATATAACACATGACACTATAATTTTAGAGTTATTAGCCAATGTTCGTCCCAACTAGAGATAAAGAATTATTTCAGAAATATTAAAATGGACGGACGGTCTATTACATCAGTGAATGGCTGAAAGGCAACCAGGTGTCTACACTAAATAGTACTATGGCCGGTCCTTTCCCAGTGAGAATTGCCAGAGCATTCAATAGTACTTGAATGACACCCCCCACTGCCAGGGGTAAATTTCACGTTTAGAAAACACTGATTTTAAACACTAAATCATAAGAAGTGCCATCCAAGGGGCAGAAAGAAAAGTACTATCTGTGCGGGCCACCATAGAAGATTAGCCGTATTCCGCACTTTGCGCACCCAAAATAATAACACAGAAAAAGAGATTCGAAAAACAGTGCTGTGAGATACTGACCTAACTAGGTCCTCAAATAAAGGCGTTAGACAACCTGGTTATAGCCATTCTAATATTAGCACATATGAGCATGACGTCCATGGCGTCATGTGATATTGTAAAGTTTATAAGACCTTACGCCTGAATGATGAACTTGTGAATGAGAGGGCTCTAAAGCCTGGGTCCTATCTCAAATAGAGCTCAAGGCTCCCGCATTTAAGCTATATCTTATGGACATAGAAAAATATGTAGTCAATACCTCTGACATACAAAATATGTTAGCCCTACTGACTAAACTAACACGTCATATGGACGTTCAAAATAATGAAGTCATAAAGACTCTATAAAACACGTCTGACTGACGTTAAAAATAAAGAAGTCCTTTTGACTAAACTAAACACGTCTATATGACGTACAAAATAAAGATTTCATAATGGCTAAACAAAAATTTACATAGTCTTAAGGACAAATTCAACAAGTCTGAAGGACTTGGAAAAACAACAGAATACTTGGATTATTCTATGGGTTTCCCTCGGCGTTGAGGCGGTGATTCCCACGCCCTAAACGTCATGGTCAGTGTTTTCTTCTCTAGGTGCTGGAGCAGAGTTTCCTTCTTCGACGAAAGCCAAGTGATGAACTGGAATAAATGGGCCTAAGAGATTCCTGTTATATACTTTTTCCCAGACCAACAAATAGGGCAATGTCAACAGCGGAAAAGCGAGGACAGGGGAGGGAGTTTTGAAACGAAGGGGAAAGAGTTGCCAAGGAAGTCCGCTAGGGGCGTAGTGGTCGTATCTTGTGTTGTCGCTAGTGATCGACCAAGGACCCTCTGGTCTTTCTTCGATGTTGAGGTCAAAAGGTTAGACGTGCGTTGAAACTGCCACGCCTGTGCTTCCGTCATGCTAGTAGAACAGTTGATGAAAGTATGGTGATCATATCCGGGAACATCCGTGCACTGTAAGTAGAATCCAGAGTGTCTTACTTCTAAATATATCAGTATTAATTATCCTCTACTGATTCTCTTGTCGTAATTTAGGATATTGTGTGGATTCTGGTTTGTAGATATCCTTTGATTTAAGAAACATGCTACAGTTTTTACTTTCACAAAATGTAGAATTTTGTTAATTTATTTTTACTAAAACTACTGCATTTCATCCAGTTATTTATAATGTACAAACATAATACAGGTGCACAAAAACGAACAGAAAAAAAGATAAAGTTTTTGCTGATGAACTAAAACAAATAGCCAAAAAGCCAATCCAAAGTTATTTTACTGCTCATTCCAGTGCATTAGGTGAAGACCAAGCTTGTCTTTCTGCCTCTTCTGAGTCATCTTTTCAAGTAGGCCTTAAGGCAAACAAACATTATTATTATTATTATTATATTATATTATTATTATTATTATTATTATTATTATATTATTTAAATTGTTCGCTGGAAGTTGGTTCGTTGAAAGAAAATTCTAATTCCAATTAAAGACAAAAAATTTAGTTGAATCATCAATATCAAAATACAAAATATTTTTATGATATAGAAACATCAAGTGATAGCCTATTAGAGTTGGAGGAGGCGAAAGTAAATGGCATACTAGGAATGTCAAATAATTATAACATTGTAGATTTAGATCTTGACCCCGCTAGTGAAAATAGAATTGTTGTGGAATGGGATCCCTCAGATCCTGCTCAGTGGCCGGATGTTATTAATACAACTGACATAGAAACAATACTATATAAAGGATTTAAGCCAGTTGTGGTCAAACTTGAGTGGTTCACGAGTAGACAGTCTACTTCAAGGAGCGTCTCAACGAGGTCGTGTGTGTATGGTGTTTGTCAACCAACGAATAAAGTGCTTCAGAGGCCTTTTAAGGCTGAAGAAACGTGTTCTTTTTTTTCACGAATTAACAACGATTCTATACCGGACGGTGTTTTTGAACCGTTAATTCCATGAACTTTTTAATATTTCAGGGCCTATAAACTTTAAATTCTTTGTGCCGGTTCACGAACGATTTATTGGTGTCGACGCGAACGGCTAGTGAACGGTCGAGCCCAGAAACTTGTGGAAAGTGTTACAGTTAAACTTGATAATCGAATATCTAAAACGTCTACCGGCTCGGACATAGAAGTCACGGAGGATAAAGAAGACGAGGACACTCTGTCAGAGGAATCCCAGTATGGAAGCATGGATACGCCATCCACAAGGAAGGTAACCACTGGGGAACAACAACCTGGACACTCGCAAACTAAACAAGGTAATCAACATCATTCTGACCTAAACTATGAACCAGTCTCGTCTCTCAAAAGGAAATACGGGGCCAAACCTGGAGTTGATGTTCCAGTGCCAAAGGCAACAAAGGTAAACAATCAAATCGCCACACTGGCTAATGGGCAAGACAACAACGACCAACAGAGTGTCACTATGGAGTCATCAGATGATACTATGTGTGAAGAAACTGGATCAAAAAAGGTAAAAACACCTCTGATCGTGATACCAAACGCGTCGGGGTATAACAACATAATTAAACTCCTAAATTGGAATCTAAAGGACGACTACAAACTGTACTGTATAGCGCAGGGCATTAAAATTATTACGAGTTCTCTTAGGGACTACTCCTCACATTTAAAGCATCTCAAGGAAAACTCCCTTGAGCACTACACCTATCTACTTCAGAAAGATAAGCCCTTTAAAGTTGTGATTAAGGGCCTTCACTCCAGTATGCCATGCGGTGATATAAGCTTGGAGCTCACTGAAATGGGTTTCACACCCAAAGATGTGAGATAACTTTTCACAAAATCCACGTCATAAATGGCGACACGTAGGCCACTCCGGTTCTTTGTCTGCACACTGGAAAAAACTCAGTCTGTTGAAAAGATTTACGAGGTCAGGGCCATAAACCACATCATTGTAAAGGTAGAAGAATACCGAAAATCTGCGAGCACGGTGCTGCAGTGCCATCGATGTCAACGCTTTGGTCACTTCAAAAATGATTGTTCCCAAACCCCACGATGTGTCAAGTGTCTGGGTGAATATTTGACCCCAGCCTGTTCCAAGAAAGACAGAACCACGCCAGCACGCTGCGCTAACTGCAAGAGTGAGCATGCAGCGAACTACAGAAACTGTCCTGTACGAGCCAGGGAAGTCGTAAGACGCAACAAGCAACTGTACAAGTCTACCCAAGGGGGGCATAAGGTAACGGAGCCAATTGGTCCACCCAGCCAGGTCACCCAGCGACTTAGGTGAAACAGCATACCAACGGAAACGCACGCTCTCGTGGCTAAGCTGTTATCATACGCAGCAGCGGTAGTAAACCTCCCCCATAAATCTAACGAGGGAAATTCTTACACAAATGAGGTTTCTGAGCTAAGGGACACACAGCTGTGGACAGTCAACCTTGCAGTTCAACCAAGAGCATCAGTCTACTCTCTTGACTTGATGAAGCTGTCTGTGACACTGAAAGCTTGTCCTTAAAAATGTGTTTTGTGTGTTTTATAGTGTTCTATCTAAGCAATTTCTACTCCAGTATCAGCAAGGTAAGTGTGCTGGCTATCCCTCCTAATTTAAACCATGATTTAGCTTAGTGCTCTATTCCAATTAACTTTAAAGAAGAAAATAAAAACAGTTATTTAAGCATACTTATTTATTAAAAAGTGTATTCGTTATAACACTGGGTTATATAAATAATGTAATTGGTTAGAAGCAAGGGTGTAGAAAAGGGGGTTGGGAGCTAAAGGTATAAGATTTTCTAGCAGACTCCACACCCGCCTTCCTCCTAGAAAAATATCTCTATACGACCTTGAATTTAGGAGTATTATTCATACAAATATTCTCACATTTATTTTGTAGGTTGGCTGTCAGATCAGAAGGTTAAAAATTAAAAAGTGTCGTATTATTGGTTTGAATGGCGAGCTTACGTTCTGGCGGCCATGAACTTTTGAGTTCCTTAAGACCAAAATGATAGTTTGATTAGTTAGCTTTTGTTTTAGTATTATAATATTTTTAATTCAATATTTAAATTTATGTTAAAAGTGAGAGGAACTCTTAGGCTTAATATATTATTAAGATTCAATACTAAAAATCACCAAAACCTTATTAAAACTAGCTCTAACTTCCAATTTCTGTTTTTCTCTACCTAAGGTGGCAATGAAAGTTAATTTTTAATATGTGCTTTTATGTTTATTAATGTTTTTATCTTTGCAATTTATAATCCACTATTGCAATATTGGAATTTAAAACATCAGTCATACAAGTTGGTCAACATGTTGTTATCATTAAAAATAATCATTATTTTATAAAACAGTCTTTATTATCGGCACACTGTACACATATTTTTACACATATAGACACCCTAGACAATATTATTATAATTATGGATTTAAATAACAAATTAAATGTACACATAAATAAACTAATTATTACAAATACTCTGTTTAGAAAAAACTAATGTCTTTATAAAATTGCCCAACATACATGTTTAGAGAACTGAGAACTGAGTTTATTTACTCTCTGTTTTATACATTCTGTGTTTTTTTTATCTAAGTATGTACAAGACAGGTGATTAGGAAGAAGCTATTCCATCTTTGGTAGAAGGCTGTTAGTGGTTTTTCTTAAGTACATGGTCACGAACCAACGGCAGCCATTAGGATTGTCAGGAGTAGATGGTCATTAGGATCATCTGCAAGAGAAAAGCAACTATTTACCAAATAAATTCAATACAGTACAATATGTGTTGGTGAGGGTAATCAGGAGAGGGAAGCAGGGGGAGTTGTTTTATAGGTGTAGAGGAGACCTGCTAAGGAGAAGGGAACTCCTGTATATGATGTACTTTGTACCCATCCGTAGTCACTTATGCAACAGAAACGTGGATATTGGATGTGAAAGAGAGAAGGAAAGTGGAGGCCATGGGAATGAAGTTTGTGAGAAACATGTTAGCTGTCACAAGGAGAAACAAGATTAGGAATGAAGTTAACAGGGAAAGAATGGGAGTGGAGGGAAGACATAATATATAGTAGAGGAAGAAAGACTGAGATGGTATGGGCATGTAATGAGGATGAAAAAGGAGGGAATATCAAAGAAGATGATGGAGATTAGGTATGTAGGTAAATAATATTTATCACCGCGTCTTATTACCCGTTCGGGTTATACGCTTAAGAACTAATTACGCTAATGGATTAGGAATTGGGAAGGTTGAATTTAGAGAAAGTGAACCCGCATTTGCGTGGAGGGAGAGTGGAAAACCATTTAGGAAAAACCACCCCCAGTTCACCCGACCGAGATTCAAACCTCGATCTCCCCGTCCTCGGCAGTCGAACTCAACACGACTAGCGCGTTAACCAACTACGCCACCGAGGCGGGTGGTATGTAGGAAAAATACCACAAGGGAGACCAAGAGAGAGTTGGCAGGAACAGATTACAGAAGGTGTGCAAGTGAGAGGAAGATGGAGACATTTTAATAAACCAACCTGGCTATAGGCTGAAAATTGTAGAAAATGAAGTACACATAAAAGTAATAACACTATTAATAATACCACATGACATCAATATATTGAAGTGTTTTCAAATGTGCTTTGAGTGTTTTTACTTTCATTTTGTGTCATTATCTATAGTTTTATATATGTATATAGTTTAATAAAGTATTATATTTTCGGTTTTTTATATAGTTTTGGTAATCGTTTTATCAATCTAAACAGCTCCTGTTAAGAAAAAACACTCTAATTAATAATAATAATAATAAATTATTTATTTAAATTGTTCTGAGTGTTTATTAGTAGGGAGCCTAATTTTAATTAGATAAAAAATACTTTGTTAAAATAAAGATAATTGGTAAAGATTTTGCTTAGGAAACTATTTCTTAATCATGTAAATTGTAGAATATTTTCTAAGATAAAGATAAAAACTAAAAAGCTTGCATTTTAAATATTGTTATACATGGAGGGAGCTAAAGGAAAGAGGAAGGAGCTAATGGTGGCTCTCACATTGTTGTCAGAGCTAGCTAGCTCCATTTGATGGAATTACTAGTGTACTTCTGTATTGTTCCCTGTTCCTCACAATCTATTTTACTGACCACACACACAATAATGTAGTCAAAATGTATAAGCACTGGTTTTTAAGGAAAAAATTTACTCTCGATGGTAACAGCTAATAATCTGACACCTTGGCTCAGTTGGTAGCGTGTCTGTCTACTGAGCTAAGGTTCCCGGGTTCATTTCCCAGCATGGCCGAAAGATTTATCATTGGTGAAGTGTGGGTATAAATGATGAATTAACAGCTGGGGACTGGATGCTGTGCCTGTCCTAATCTTAAGTTAAATTATAAGGCATATGAAGCTATGACAGGTCTAGCAAGCCGAGAGTGGAAAAATATATGGTTTGAATAAAAAACTGATGTACAAAAAAAGTAACAATTATTAGTGCAGTCCCGTTACGCGGAGCTAGTCCGTGGTAAGGAGTCACAAACCACCCATGATGGGAACAAATAAAAGATGGCCACATGGGGTTTGTTTTGATATGAGGTGGGGATTAGTTTACAAACAATAGAGTGACTATATTTTACTTTGGTGATAAACTAGTTTTAAGACTATTATCATTACTAAATAGATTTATTAATTTTCTTATCCCCCAAAGAGAAAGATTAGTTGGCTTTTCCGTGTACCATGTCTTACTACCAGTCTAGACTATCTGTATATTCTGTTGGGAGTCAAAAAGGGACCAATATGTTAAACAGAGTGTACACTCAAAATTAAGAATGTGCTGCTACAGAAATGCATAGTTGAAACTAGGGATAGTTGCAGCTTAGGACAGCTGCCTGGCTTACGATTACATTCCTAGTCTTTAGACAATGGCTTTTGTACTGATCATGTAAATTTCAGTTAGGGATGAACAGCCGGTTCATGACCTGGAATTCATCCAGGGACAAACTGATTGACTAGCAGGACAGTTGTGTCTGGTACTTCATCAGAGGATGTCGTCAAACTTAAGACCATGGTCCAAGGATATAGTAGAGTTAGGGTAGTTTACCCAAAGACAGTTATCATATACCAACTATCATCATTTGTAAGTAATTGTATATGTTATATTCCATGTCATTAAATTGGTTAGTTATAGAACAGAGGACTTCTCTTGTATTATTTAAATGTTTGTGTGTGCTCACTCCCTCTATGAACTGGTGACCGGTCAAAACAATACCAATGGGGCAGGGATGAGGAAACTATAATTTAAAGACATTAGAAAGGGTAACCACATTGGTTGAGAAGGAATTGGGGAATCATTCGTAAAAAACAACAGTACACCTGGTCGAGAGTCAAATCCCAAACCACAGGTATTTCTTTAGAACTAACCAAAGTTTACTGTAACTTCTTATCTGTAAAATATTATATAGCTCAAAATGAAAAATATGTCAAAGATCCTTTTTTAAAACATATTAATTTTACAGACAAAAAACAAAATATTATGTTGTCAAGTTCAATAGCAAAAAAAAAATTGTCATCAATTGTCAACCATATTTTGAGAGAATCTGACTCTTTGAACATATAATTTGTTGTTTCTCAAATTGTGATAGATTTGTAATATATGATGCCTCACCTCCTCAAGTGATATTGGGTTCCCCTTCATTTTGGTGTCCAAGCTATGATATCGCTCTGAAACATAGGAATTAATAAAATGCATTTATTGTAATTGTGTACTTAATTACTCTATAGTATTAGGAACTCGAAAGTTCATTGCCACACATACAAAGCACGCCACCTATCCCTATCTTGATCTAGTTCTATCCAGTCCACCTCATTCCACCTTATCTCTTTCAGGTCCATTCTAATGTTATCCTCCCATCAGCATCTAAGTCTTCCCACTGGTCTCTCCCCATTTGGTTTGCCTGTCGATACCTTTAGTGAGGTTCTAGTGTCTTCTATTCCAGTGGTGGCTGGTGAACAAATAAACAGGTGGTGCACAAACCCCAATATTATAGAATGATATTGGTACTTTTTAAACAATTATGTTTTCCTATCATTTTACTAAAGCTTATTTTAAATCAGTTCATATTATTATAATCCTATACTTTGTAACTTAACAAAAGTAGACCCAAACAATTAAATATCTTAAAGTACCATACTAACAAAATAACATAAGTAGAAGATTATTTACAAAACACACAAGCTAAAATAATATTTTTTGTGTGTGGATTCGATTATTGCAAAATACTAATAGGTTTTAAAATTTAAATAAAAGCTGCATTCTTATTTCTTTAGATTTTGCAAACCTCTCCATTACTTTGGTGTTGTATGAAAAGATTTTTGACAAAATGTTTTGCATATAATTTATTTTGTTAGAAATAAAAGCTTCATAAAAATGATTACAGACTAAATAACAGCTATTTACTTAAACTTATGTTTTATCATAGTTCCTTTTGTGAGAACTTAAAAAGAATGATACGCTAAAAATGATTATTAGTTGGTGGCTATGCTTTTATTAAACTCATAATTCCTAAATGAATCACCAAGTTTTCTATAGAGTTGTTAAAGGGACTATTTAAAACTTGCTAGTGATGTCAACAATATCTCTTTTGCCAATGCCTATGCTCAAATGGTTGCACGCACCTACTTATTGAAGCACGAAACTTGTGAAATGGAGCACTAGTAGTCAAGCTCACAAGTGGAGTGATAAAGTAAATTATACTCACAAGCGTATAGTTGAAATGATTACATCATGCCACAATGTACTGCAAGCAATACAATATATCTAATAATATTAATTTATTATGAAGTGTTATTATTTAAATTAAATAATATTAATACTTTTTTGTATGAAATTAAAAGTGGTGCAGTTTCACCTATGCACTCAATGATGAGTCGCAACTGTTCGATTCGGGCTGCATGTCTTGCCCACCGTGACTTATGAGATTTGATTACCCTAGCAATGTCTGGTAATGAGTACAAGGTATGTAACTAATCAATGTGTAACATCCTCCCCACTCCACTATCTTGTTCTTATTTTGAACATAATACTTTCCTAAGTTCTTTGTTTTCGAACACCCTAAATTATTATCGTCATGTAAGAGGAAAGCATCCATTTTTAACAGTCATAAAGAACAACCGGTGAGACTTTTGTTTTGTATATTATTAGTTTTAAATTTATTGACAACAGGCGATATGTTAACAACTTACTGACCGAGTAGTAGTGTGCATTTCCTGACTAGTATTTTCCTAATTTCCAATTTAATATCGCTATTGCTAGTTAAAGTTGTTTACTTCCACGCAAAAATGTTTTGTGCTTAAACATTTATTGTAACGATGAAAATAAATTGTTTTCTCAAAAATTAACAAATATACCACCACACTATATAAAATTATATCACAATGATAAATAATTATATATTTATGCAGAGGGATTGAGTGGTGAAGACAAATTTTCTTTAAGAGTTAATAAACTTTATTTTTGTTTGGTCTGGCTTTATCAAACTATCATGAGTCTTAAAGAGGTAACCAATAAACATTTCTATCAGGATATCACAAGACTTGAATAAGTATCCAATAAACCTACCATGTGCCAGATGCAGGCGCACCATTGCCATGACGAAGCACTCTGACGTGAGGATCTTACTCTTGGAGAACCTGAGAACCAGACACTCCAACACCTTGTTACTAGCTGTGCTCCCGGCTTCCCACAACAAGGCCCGGAGGTTGTAACTGCTTGTCTTGGTACCGTGACCTACTCGGTCAAACTTCTGGAATGCTATCTGGAACACAACATGGCAATCAGTTGGAAATTAACTGTTTTAGTGGTAAGCTCTCCAGTTCCAGCACAAGAGAGGCCATTTTGGGAGGAGGGGGAGGATGGCGTGGTGGTGGTGGTGGTGGTGGAGGGTGTATTCAAGACATTTATCATGCTATATTCAAGAACAATTTTAAATTAGAATACAACTTTCAAACTAACCTAGAAATAGTAGAAACATTAGCCACACAATGTTACTGTCAATAATTATGTTAGCTAAAGGTTGATTTTGGTAGGGAGAAGAGTAGAAATTAGTTACTAAAGTTACTAAAACAGTTTTAATATATTCATACATCAAGTCATTTTATCTCCTGCTGTCACTTTTAATAGACATTAACAATACCTAGAGAATAATACGAACAATTTATTTAAATGTTATCAATGTTGGCCGCAAATAAATATGTTTGCATTTTCTCTACTGTTCTTCCAACCAAAATCAAGGTATAGTAGGTCTCCACCTGGAATGGAACCAGAGTACCCTAAACCTGTAGTAAAATTTACTAACTCCTCTCTACAACACGGGTATCTACCTCAAATAATTAAATACTTGTATGAATGTTTGTTCTTATAACAAGTTAGTAGGTTTCTAGAACCACTGATTCATATTACAATTAGGTGTATTCATTCATATTTTTTTAGCGTTGTGTTACTCGTTCGAGTTGTACACATTTGCACTATTTAAGCTAATGTGTTGGGGATAAAATAGGTTGAATTTTGAGGAAGTGTACTCGCATTTGCGTGGAGAGTTGAAAGCCATTTAGGAAAAGCCATCCTCATCCGACCCGAGCGGGATTGGAACCCTGATATCTACGTCATTAGCGGTATGGTCTATTGCCAGAGTGGTGCCTTAGATCAGGGGTTCTTAACCACAGGTGTTCATACACATATGTGCCCAGCGTGGGTACCCCGTGTGTGCTGGGGCCCACATATTAGTTAAAAAAAAAAGGAAAATTTTAGTGACAATGAATGAAGTATCAAGTTTAATCTTTATAAATCGAGCCCAAGGGTTTAGGCTTGAGATCCTGTCTCTATGCCAGCCGACGGATGGCATTATAATTTATAATGTTGGTTTTTCAAGAATAATCTTGTTAAATAAAACATTGATTCCTTCTGGTTTTTAATTTATTGTAATTGTTCAAATAAACATTCAAACAGACTCTCGGAGAAAGGGAGGGGGCCGGCGTTGGTTCCACCTCTATCAGCCATACAGCCACACTCTGTACACACTTATGTAGCCATACCCCTTAGGAATATGAAAACCAAATAATGGGGGTATGGGACTCAATCTTTGAGCAATCAACAAAAAAGTTTTCGCTAGATTTAAATAAATTGTCACAGTTATCAAGGATGTATTTTTAATTGTTCCTTTAAATAAATATGATAAAATACTCATGATTTTTTTTTAGCTGTTCTGTTCTTATCTATTCATATTTAAAGGAAAACACAGGTGTTTGTACCTTTTGAAGTCATACTGGTACCTAACAGGATTGGTGGTGATGATGATGATGATTATGATGATGATGATGATGATTGTGACAACTTGGTAAAGGGGGTATGGAGACATATTTGGCAATCCATTGGGGAGTCTGTAATCAGGCCACCAAGGCAGGTAGGCCTATGTCTTGAGTAAGTTAGTTTTAAAGTTGTTGAGAAGTGTGAGCTATGTTCATTACAAAAGCCATTTAATGAGTTTGTTCCTTTAATTTGTTCCTATTCTTCTTTGATGTACAATCTTTCATATAATAACAAAATGTACCTCAAAAAGTTTAAGTCCTTAAAAAGTTGGTTTTGTTCAAAAGTATTTGTTAAATTTCAAAGATAAATACTTATTTAGAGAGATAGATAGAGAGAGAAGTTGTGATAAATAGTGAAACATAAATTTGCTAGGTTTTATTTAACTGGAAAAAATGTCCATCTGGCATGTGTGGTAATGTGACTTATGTTAGTAAAACAATAAAAAGGCTTTTCGTGGATATAACTTTCAAGTATGTGGAAAATAAATACGAGCCATTTGGTGCACAGGCTCTCAGAAAAATAAAACATCTAAATATATTGTACAGTTTGAACTTTATTTTACTAGCACAAATTATTTCACAAAATAGAAAACAGTATCAACATTAGTTCATACTAATCGGCCTCGTGGTATAGTGGTCATAAGTTCCTGGCTGCTATCTAGAGGTTCCGAGTTCCATTCCCGGCTGGTACAGAGGTGTTTTTCTCGAAAGGGTAATAATCTCCATGGTCGCCAGAGTTTGGTTAGTTAGACTAAAGTTAGGTTAAAAACTCCATTGGCTTCACACAATCATATTTAATATCATCATTCTCTCATCTCATTGGTAGATGGAGAGAGCCTTCATGAAAAGGATGTTCGACTAGTACATTCGGGCGTTCCTAAGGCAACAGTAAATTTGTATTGGCTAATCTTTCTGCAAACTTTACATTACATCCATTACTGTTTTCAGCCTGTGGCCTGGGTCAGTTTTTTATTCAAGCCATATATTTGCCACTACTGTAGCCTCATATACCTTATAATCTATCTTAAGACTAGAACAAGCACAACATCCAGTCCCGGTTGTTAATTCATCACTGTGAAAGGGTAAACCCACATTTCACCCATGGTAAATGTTTCGGCCATGCTGGGAATTGAATCCAGGAACCTTAGCTCAGTAGGCAGACACACTGCCGACTGAGCTAAGGTGTTCTTTCCACAAACCAAGCTACAGATTGATGTAGCCCAGACACGCTACTATTATTATTTCATACCAATGCTTCCTTGTAATTTCAACACTATCATGAGGAGACAGAGATGATGTTCTTAGAACAGAGAGTAGTTACCCTTCAGAAGTGCAGCATGCACAATTGTGGATGATGAGACAAGTCAGTGTTATTAGAACAGAGAGTAACTACCCTCCAGAAGTGCAGCATGTACAATTTTGCATGATGAGACAAGTCAATGTTATTAACAGAGAGTAGTTACCCTCCAGAAGTGCAGCATGTGCATGAGGACAGGAATGTCCATGAGGTTGATCCTGCCACTGATGTTGTAGTCTCTGAGCATGATGAGGCTCTTGCAAAGCTCCAGGCTCGGTTTATCAGACAGGTAACCTGCAACTCACAATGGCTGATGCAAAACCTTGACTAGTCAAACACGCTTATTTATTAACTTTATATAAAACTAGTTGAAGTATATTTGGCGTTGCCCGGGGTAGATGTTTTTATTTAAGGATTGTATGTGGAAGGTAATCTTGAGGCTAGTGCATTTAAGCCCTACATTGCCCGTGACCATTTTGTTTCAATCTGAGTTTGAAATCCGGCTTTGAGGTGAACATATATTTCCAACCTCTGCATGCGGTAGATACAGCGCAATTCTCATGATAGATTAACTAACTCTTCATTTTATTAATATATAAGAAGATATATACATACTTTTAGTCAGAAATTGACTTACTTGTGTGGGGATCATTGGTCTTGATCTAATAGGACACATAATCTTTACACAAAAAACATCTTATTCTTAATACTTTGACTGTCACTGACAGCTTCATTAGGCAGAGGATGAATATAGTGCAGCCTCACAAAGGTAAGCTAGACTAATATCCTTCAATTCCCTATAATTTCTGATAATTTAGACTATAGGTCTATTTAATTACTTTCATTTCCTCTAAATAACTAATTTAGACTGCACATTCCAAACGTAAATAAATTTAGCCGAAATTAATTTCAATGGGTGGGTAAGAAGTGATGAAGGACAGTTCTATTCTCTAAAGAGCCAAATATTAGGGATGTGAAAAAATTATCAATACTTTACTAATATCGATATTTTCCTTTCAATACAAGTATTTTTTTACTCAATACTTTTACTGATATTAGTACTCAAACTTCGATATTGAATTGGTATCAAAAGAAACAATTTTTTTGCTATCTTCACTCATGCTCGGATTAAATGTTTACTAGGATTGACTGTGGAGGAAGAACAAATGACGCTATTTCTCAATTCTCACTCATTTTCTGCGTGACAAGCAAGAAGCAACTCTAGCATTCAATCTCTTTAACTTTTCATAATTCATAGCTGTTCTTTCATCTTTGTTTATCACTACATTCCGATGCCTGACCGGGCGACTGAGCTAGTGGCAACCAATCTATTACCCCTTCCTTTATCAATGAGCATGGTCATTACAAACTAAACAAGAGAAGCTTTTGTGGAACTCAATGAACTCGATTAACTCAAGGGTACCCCAAGCAAACGAAGCAGAAAAGTTTATGTGTGTTTTGATACTGATTCTTAATGTTATCAATATGTTTCTTTCGATATTAGTATGGTATCAATATTCTTCTTCCGATACTTTTAATGAGTACAGTATTGATACTTTTCTTTCGATTCCATATCCCTACCAAATATTACAGCTTCTCTGATCAATTACTAAACCCCCAGACATTTCCCTGATAGTTATAAATTTCCTTGGTGGTCATGCAGTTTGAAACCTGAGGCTAGTAATAAACTGAAATGATGGTGAGATCAAGGTTTTAATCTCAACAAGGGGCATTTAGGATGGTTTTTTCATCCTCCTGATGTAGGTGCACTCTGTAAACATTTTTATTCATGTCTAATTCTGAGACCAAACCATAAATGATTCAAATATTAATACTTAAAAAAACAACAGTTCTATGATTTCTTTAACTGAAATAATATGAAAATGTGTATTGTTACATTTCCAATGAGCTTTGAGTATTTTCTGCAGTTGCCCGGCATCGACCTCCGGGGGGTACTTGAGAAGTAGTTTGGACACCAGGGATTTACCGTCAGGCTAGAAACAAACACAACATATAATTTAGAGGGGTACAGGCAGTACATGAGATAGTAGAGGAAACAAAACCGAGATGGTATGGGTATGTAATGAGGACGGAAAAAAGAGAGGATGCTGAAGAAAGTGTTGAAAATGAAGTATGTAGGAAAAAGACCACAAGGGACGCCAAGAAAGAGATGGGAGGAGCAGATAACAGAAAGTGTTCAAGTGAGAGGAGAAGAATGAAAGAAATTAAAGGAGGAAGAATGGTGGGAGGATAGAGGAAGATGGAGGCATTTTACTAAACTGACCTGGCCATAGGCTGGAAACAGTTGATGTTGTTGTTGTACAAAGTTGAGGATTGCCGCTAACGTAATTAGAATTTAAAACCATTTAATGTTAAGTTAGGTTAACTTTTCTTGAAAGTATTACACAACTTTGAGGGCATTCATTAACTACATAATGTACTTTTAGAAGATAAGAAGGTCAGGGTTTAAAAAAACGTGGTTAGACTACATTTCCTCTAAATACGATTTTCTTCCTACTTAAATTATTTGCTTAGTTAAATTAGGATATTCCAAATGGCTAGTGAGATGTAGCTAAAAAACAATGATACAAATTGTTGAATAACTCTCCAGGGAGAGTAGGCCCTAAAAATTGATATCACTGGGGATTATTTCAATATTTAAAGTGATACTTAAACTCATAAAAATAGCCGTACCCAGAAGTAGGAATGATGTAGCCCTGGCCCATACACATGTATTAATAATATTCTATCTCTACCTTACCCCCTTCCTTCCTCATTAACGTCACTTAACCTAAGTAAAGATATGTGCTGTAGATGATTACCAGCAAAGGTGCTTCTTCGAGGAACTCGGAAGTGATATTTCGAAACACCATGTTGTCTTCATTCACCTCCCTGGAAAGAAAACGAATAAAAAATCTCTAAATCGTGTGATCTTTAATGTATTTATACAAATAAAAAATAGATTCCTTATTTAAATCGTTGTAAATGATAGAGAATCAAAATAACAAGATACTAGCTTACCTTTGTGAAGGTTCACTGGCTCATGAAAATTTAGAGCACATAATATTTACACAAACAAATATACTCCAACTAAAACAAGAAAAGTAAATAAACATTGGAGAGTAAATCATACAATCCAACAAAGAACAAAAAGCAACAAGAGGTGGTTTTCCAACATGCTTATCCTTTGCCTAATGAAGCTGTCTGTGACAGGGAAAGCTGGAAGGAAAAAATGTATTCATGTAAAGATTGTGTGTTCTACTAGATTTATAAGAGCAATAAATCTCCAATAATTTCCAAATATTGTATTGTATCTACTAGAAACAGGTCCGGTTCGTCAATTAGGCCAACCTAGGTGGTCACCTCGATGCAAATATCCTAGTGATGCATTCCAACAAATTTTTTTATTTTTTTTTTGTGGGGTGGGGGGGTTCAAAAAATTAATATTCGAGTTAAATAATCTAAAAATTATTTCTAAATAAATAAATGACATAGATATTTGATCTAATATCAAAAATATATTTTAAAATAAAGATTGATTGACAGCATAATCACATTTATAATTTATGGCTGACAAATCTCTTTTATATACAACTAAAAACTTTCGAAAATATGAAGAGAAAAGGAAGGGAAAAAAGGTTACTATCTTTACAGACAATTTTTAACGGTGTTTTGTCCCCTATTAATAATTTTACTTCACAAAGAAAGTGCGGTTTATTTATATTAAGCAGAATAAAAGTGGAGCGCAAACAAACTTTAAGTCTTGCCTGAGGCACATGAAACTCTTGAACCGGCACTGAAAAGAAACCATCAACAATATTCAACAAACATCCCATCACAGGAAGATATGAGAATTTAAAAAAATATATTATAATGGCTGAGATTAATATAATCTTAAAAGCAGAAAAACATAGCTGAGCTGGGTGTTCGCTAGCGTATTTGACTCTGACCTGCTAGACTGGGGCTATTAATTCCTGACCGGATACACTGGGAAAAGTTTATTCGAAAATATGATTACCTAACCCTTTATTTGAGCGGACCCTGGGGCATTATCTTCATGTATGAAGACTTCAATATTCTTTAAATAAAAATATACTATATCATCTTTTATTTTTAATAATTTTTTACAATCCTTGTTTTGAAAAAAATCCCTTCCATGGCCCTCTTATATTAGGATTCCACAAGTGGGGATTGTTTACAATTTTGGTAAGTTACATTACTAACTTTATTACATCTAAAAACAAATTAGCCTACATAAAAAACAAATTAAAGTGTAAAATAATATATTTAATTATATTGGTGTATGTTACTTATATTTCAAACATGTTACCAGATATATTTTAGTGTCACAAGAGGTGCTGCTAACCTACCAGATGTTACTCTGCTCGTCTGTCAATATCCTGAGAAGGAACTTGCCGTCACAGTTTGGAACATTGGTCTGGGGGAGCACTATGTAGTCCCCGGGAGGAAGGGTGAAGAAAGTGACCACCTCACGGGCCACGGAGTGGTTTGTCACATCCAAGGGTTTCTGTGGGGACAAGCAAAACTACGTGTTCACAGCTTTGGAAACATCTTTTGCACATTTTGGGATTGGTTTGGAGATAAATAACGTTGTTATAATCTTGCCGAAAAAAATAATCAGTTTAAAAAATAAATTATATCATTTATATTTAAATAAATAACATTCCGCCCTTAATCACATTTACATTTCAGTAAAATTTAAATACTATAGTTTAAAATTATGCTACAGTTAAAGATAGACATATTAACATTATTAATTAAATGATAAAATTACTAATAATAGCCAAATAGATTTAACATGAACTTTATATTATGTTTATCACTAGAGAGGAAAATTTAATCTTTTGGTGGCTTGTGCTCTATTAAGGTGAAAAGGCTGGTTTGAGGGAGGTAGCACCTACATTAAATATTACATTAAATATAAAGCCATCAAATAATGGATTGAGAGACAAGAAAGGAGGGGTGAGTTTTTTAGCAAATGCTAAATTCAAACCAGTAATGAAAATTAGAGATTAAAATCGTTCGGTAACATTTTCAGAAAATTATATCTCAGGGAATGTATTCGTAAATACTTTGATTACAATATTGAAGTATTTATATAAATGGTATACAGTAGACTTGAGGTTGTTGACAGGCAATCACAGAGTGTCATGGTCGATACATGAGTGTGAGAAGAAAACTGTAATCGCCGTTATCGCTTTATTTGAACTAATTCACTCAAAATCTTCTAGTGTTAGTGCACTTAACAGACATTAAAATTTAGTAGTAACTTTAAAACTTAGGATATCTCGATTGCATTTGCTATATTTAAATAGATGACTTTATTTCCATTAAAAAAAAATATTTTAAAGTTTTTCAAGGTGGAAACTTTTCCATGGAAAATTTTCCATCTCCCATCTCTATTCATCACACGACTTACAAACTGATTAATACCAAAACAGTGCACTAAACTGTATTAAACAATTTTATCACAGTGGTAGATGACAGTGCAAACAAAGTTTAAGTTTATCTGAAAATAGTAGTCCTATGTTAACTTAATCTCTGGCCTTATTGAGATAGAAAGGCCATGGCTGCAATAACATAAGCTCGTCATCCAGCCCTATAATAAGACATCTCCTTCCAATTCCTAATCTGATATTGGTTAATCTTAATATGTTTGGTTATGGATGCAAACCATCAAGTTCATCATTATGTAACTTTCTCCACTTTCCTGTTTGTTCATCTCTTGTACAGTTCCCAACTTATTAAAATGCAAGCTGTTGATTTCTATCAAGCCGTTTCTTTGTAATACAGGGTTTGACAGACAGGAATTTAAGCCTAATTGGTTTATATTCATATTCACTTTTAGATCTAATTCATTAACATTTTCAAACAAAAATTCTACAATCCTTTTTTAACTATCACCGCATTGTCACCCAGCAAATGTACATCATCATGTAAGTCAATAATTTGAATCACACCATTTAAAGTTAGACCCCGAGCACACTCTTTCAAGGACCTAGCTCCATATTCAAGTGCAAAGTTAAATAGTAGAGGGGATAAGAACCTGTTTGAGACCATTGTGAGTTTAAAATATATCAATTATTTTATTTTCCATACACATGTTACCCCTAATTTCGTTCAAATACAGTTTAATATAGTATCTAAAAAGATTCTAATATCCCCACATTGGGTAACAAAACTTGTTATAGTTCTGGGATTAGCACAATTTTTGAATAAATGGTAAGATGAACCTCATTTTAGGTAGCAATACCTTTCATGAACCAGAGATCAGTAATAGTTTGGAGAAAATGGGAAGATGGACCCCCATTCAATAACAAAATTTGTAATGTTCTAGGCATGAATGTTGAGTATATAGATGAGAATTAAAGTAATATGATAACTCTCAATCTGTTTCATTCGGACAAGGAACTAGATTTCTAGAGGAGAAATGGTTCATTTTCACACCTGATCAGTGACAAAGTGCGGTGTAACTCTGGCCATGCTATGTGGTATCTCATAGACCGCGAAACCAATGGCGTAGAGTGCCTTCTTCTTCTTGGTCTCCACTGGGTGAGTCTCGTAGTATTGGGTGACTGACACCACTACATGACACTTGTTGCTGGAGGCTCGAGGGATCTGGATGTGGAACTGGGGGTTAGTGGCTGTGGTATCTAAAACAATCATCAGACACATTTTGTAACTTGGGACAAGGCTCCTTCCAGAAATGTATCAATGGTGTATCTACTTAGATAGAGCTATAATTTAATTAGTCAAGGTAAGGCTGAACAGAGTGTACGTAATCAAGTTGCTTAAGGGAGGATCCACCACTCTGAAGTGTTAGTTAACGCTAAATTTAGCTAAAATTAAAATGTGTCTCTTCAAGTCATTATTAATACAAAATTAATGTATGCTCATTGAGCCATAAATTACATTAATAATTTTTATGAATTTGTTGTAATATATGCTACAAACATCAGATAATGTGTTACTTCTTCATTTAAATATGACTCATCAAAATACTCAATATAAGCCTCTATTTTTAGGTACTGAACTAGTTTCCAACACAAACCTGAGGTGTTTTTCCTTGTATGGTTTCCCCCTTTCTCTCCATGCAAATGTGGACACACTTCCTCTAATTTTACCTTACTCCTTTAATACATTTATATTACCCACATCAGTGGTCACATTATCTAAGGCACTACTCTCATAATGGACTGGATTGACGATCACAGGATGATAAGGATTCAATCCCCGCTCAGCTGAACTGTGGATGATTTCCATAAATAGTTTTCCCCTCTACAAAAATATGGGTACATTTCCACTAAACTTTACCTTCCTAATGAATTAGAGTAAATATGAGGCTATCTTGGAAGGTTAGTAAGACGCGAGGTGAGGCGATAGAAAGAAAATAAGAAATCCATTTTAAAAATGGAAAATCAGGCTACCATCTGCCTTGGCAAGTCTGATTGTAAAGTTATAGCGTGCATTACACGTTCCCGCTCAACTGGGCCCCACACATAAAATGCAACAGTTGCCACAAGAATGTCCTCAAACAAAGACTCCCCTTGGCCTCTAAGCCTGTCAATAATTACCGGTGTAGCCCGGGCCGCCGCCAGCGTTGTACCCACTGCGCCACCTTCTTCTGGCCAGCACTGCCCTCCATGGCTGCTTCGAGTGCAGAGCAGGCTCTAACATCCAGTCATCAGGGCCGATGTGGACAAGGTCCAGGTGGGTGAAGTGGCGGGCGAAGTCCTCAAACGACATCCTGTAGGCACACATGGTACCACTTTAGACACTAGGTATAGTAGGAACAATCCAGTTGTGACGTCACATTGAGAACTAGAAGTGCTTTGAAATTCCAGGGACAAAATAGCTGATGACATGTGACATCACCATGTTGATAAAGAATACCTTGATACTGCAGGGACATGGTATCCGAGGACATGTTATGACAATATGCAGACGAAGAGTATCTTAACACAGCAGGAACATAGTAGCTACGGTTGTCTTTCCAAAAAAATCACTGTTTTCCAATTTCAAGAAGTGTTCTTCCTCTGGGCGTTTCTGAATTATAAGAAATCATTGTCGCACTATAGGTAAAGCGAATCACCGGTTCACAGTCCACCTGGTGAATATGTACTCTGCTCTTCCCCGTGAAAATGAAGTAGAAGCTGTTTAGTACAACTCACACCACATATTCGGGATCTTAATTTAAAGTAGGTCTACTTGTTTGAATGAGAGAGACTTACCTCTTGTTCCCAGGGTAGCGTCATAGAATCCCAACCCCGCTACTACTAGAGAACATTTTATTCTATACTAATGATATATCTAGTCAACATAATTTAGAGGAGTATTTAATGTTCTATATTTGTTATTTACCATAGTATGGTTCTTACCATATAGTCCTATTGCTGATAAGATTATATTTTAAACTGTGCAGTTACAAAGAGAGATGTAGGGGGGTTATACCGTGGTGTGAGTAAAGAAAAAAAAATAGAGAAGTATGTTTTCTTTCTCTTTTAGTTATGACATTCTTCACTACTATCTTAGAGAACAATACATACTAATAGCCCCACACGTTTTCCATGCTGTCATCGTGCATAACAACTAAACTGCAAGTAAATATTTTTGAACAGACAATCAAGATCATGCGTTCGGTCATTACTTCCTCAAAACCACCCCCCCACTAGTATTCTCCAATATTTTGTTTGTGCAGGCACACAAACTGTTTTACCTCTACACCAGCGGTCGGCAATTAATTTTGTTTTCAGACCGTATGACACATTCACCTGTATTACAAACAATTTGTAAGACCCAATTTCTACCTTTTTACCCAAATTCACTTAATAGTGAGGATTTAAGTTCACAAATATTTTGCATCTATGTGCACGTTAACACTATGTTCACAAAAAAAAAGCAGTAGCTTGGAGCAGTTTTGGTTTAATTCAGCTACTTGATAACATGTATATGATTGAGATATCACATTGGTACATGTTGACTCTGCTCAGTCTTACCTAATACATATGCGGATATGACCACAGAGCGGAAGATTTGCCTGTACCATCAAAGCTATCGACTTTCACATAATAGTAGTGAAAAACAAGAAATGTCATTTGTATTATTAGATTTAAATGTGTACCTACTATTTATATCAATTCTTACTTTATTAATATTTATGAATAGACAATAATGTTTATGAATAATGAGTATTTTTTTAAATAACTTAGTAGCTTCATACGTTCAATTAGGTACTTTAGGCTTCTGACAGACAGGCAGAGCTTCACGGGCCGGATCTGGCCGGATCTGGAACGTCCACGTTAAAGGTTAGTTCACTGAATTATTAATATTATTTCAAGATTTTCACTAACACCACAGTTCTGGATTTTTTCTCAGTAATTTGTTATTATTTGTTAGAGAGTTATTCATTCGGTGTCAAATAATTAACACCTAATTTGAGGAAATATTGACTTCACCAAACACCTCATTACTTATTTCATTGAAGTAATAAGTAGACTTGTTTAAATAATATAATATACTATATTATTTTCCAAAACATTTTTATGTGTGTTACACAGCAACGTTATTAATCATATTTGAGACATCCTGTTTCTCTTAATATAACTAAAACAGTAATTCCACCAATGTCCACATAAATGAAGCAAGGTCTATTTGTTTAGTAAGGGCATTCAATACATATGTGAGGCCATTGATATCTAGCAAGTAAGTAAACTATTTAGACAAATTGGTTGTTTAAATTTTACACTGAAAGGGACTTTCCTTAAAAGAACAAATTTCGGGGTGGTTGGGGGGGAGGAGGGTAGCGTCTCCATTCTCCCCATCGCCCCCACCAGGCGTGAACATGGTCTAGGTAAGCAACGTTAAAACTGAATAATTATTTTTGTTCAGGGGTCGTGTTTAAATTACGTAAGCGTTTTTGGGAGAAGGGGGGAGTTTAGTAGTTTTTACAAGGAGAAGGGCGTGAGGTCAGAATTTATCTTAACTAAGGGGTTTTTTATCAATATTTATGGTGAGAAAAAAATCTAAAATAAAGCTAGAAAATATCTATATTAATTATAAAATTTCACTTATATTAACATTTACTTATATGTATCACTTAATTTTACTGCAATTAAAGTATTCTGAAGATTCCTATCACTCACTTTATTAAAATAATAGAATGTACCAAATCGTAAAAAAAACTACATATGGAAAGGGGTAGTGGGGGGTGGTGATGGAGAATCTTACGATTCCTTGCGTGGAGGGATGGAGGGGTCGAAAATCATGAAATAAAGCCTTACGTGAGTTAACGACGGCCCCGTACCAAGCAACATTGTTTAGCTCTTTTCAATATGGTGGCACACAAACAAGTAGGGGTTTGCCACTTTTAAAATGCAAAACGAGGCTCAAAACACAGGAAGAAAAGCCGAAGATAAGGTTTTTGCTGTCACAAAACACAATTTTCAATTTATAAAGTGTATCTAGGTAAACATAAAAAATAAAGAACACACTATGTTTTGTGCTGATACATTGTATCTGAATTTATCCATCCTTAGTGGTAAGTTATATATGTCATTTAATCACTTTTCAAAAGCTGTTCATAATAAATTAAAGTTTTTTTTCTGCCTTCGAAATGTTTTAAAGTTGCGAGGGTTATTGTGGGGTGACGAAGTCAAAGCGAAGGAGATTTGACCTTGAACGCTTCTAAACTTCACACGCCCAGATACACAATAGATCTACTGCCCTATAGGGAAGAGTGGCTAACAACAACTCTTCCTCTTGTTCCTTTAACCTAGATCGTACCCACCAGAACTCTCCGTCGTTCCTAACTCGGACGCTGAGTAGCTCCTTGTCCCTCTCAGACAGGCCATCCCATTCCCAGCTACGCTCGCTCCAAGTGCCCTAGATCGTACCCACCAGAACTCTCCGTCGTTCCTAACTCGGACGCTGAGTAGCTCCTTGTCCCTCTCGGACAGGCCGTCCCATTCCCAGCTACGCTCGCTCCAGGGCCCCGTCCACTCGCCACGGCCCCAAGGGTTGCGTAGGCGCACCAGCGGCGTCTCTCCTAGAGGACCCCTCACGCGGGCTAAGCCAGTCACGCTGTAGGCGTGCTGCGTGATGAGTCCGTTCCTCAGGCGTAGCTGACGTTTGTTGTCCTTCTCCTATGATGTTAGGTTAAGGTAATTCATTCTACCATGAAAAAAACTTATTGCATAATTTTAACAAATGTTTAATATGCTTTAAATATGATTCAATAATTTAAATCATTACAGTTGATGTGTTATAAGGACTCAAATTGGTTTTTTTATGCTTTTTGCGTACAGTTTTTTATCACTGCGTTTTACTACCCGTTCGGGCTATACGCTTATCTACTGATTACCTAATAGGATTAAGGTTTAGGAATGTTATATTTAGATGAAGTGTACCCACATTTGTGAGGAAGGATAGTTGAAAACCACTTAGGAAAAACCACCTTCAGTATAACCTACCGAGCCACCCCTAATTTACATTACTAACACGTATTTTACTAGAACGTATAGAAACAAATCTAACCATTTATTTTAGTGAATCAAAATCAAACTAATTCAGATAAGTTTAGTTTGTGCTCCTGAATCTGATTTAGGAAGTGGGGGAATCAATCCAGGTCAGTTAGAGTCTGTTCACCATAGCTTTTTACCTGAATGACAGTTCAAAAATCATATGTTTAGGTTTTGGGCTGCAAACACTTGTAAAAGATTACGGTTTTGTTATAAATGAAGTTTTTTTTAACTATTATGTGTTATATTTTACATTTAAAATAACTTAAACTTAAGTTTTCTCACACTATTCCATTACTTTTAATAATTTCTTTTTATCCTATCCGAAACAATATTTTAAACACAATTAAAAGTACTTATTCTTCGTTTTGGAATGTTATCGAAAATGTTCGAAATATTTAACTGAATAAAATATTTTTATCAACTATGTGGGTGTACCATTGTAAAGAAATTGTTTGCATCATTATCAATCACATTGTATAAGCTCGTCGGTCGCCATTTTGAAGCTGTATTTGTTGGCGCTTTTGTAAAAGTGCTGTGAATAATATTTTTTAAGTGGAATAAAACGACAAATAAGCTTTGTGCCCGACCTCAGATAAATATAAATAATATTTGCCTAAGTTACTGTGGTTAACTATCACATTTATACATTCCCATTAGTTTTCATTACAGTTATCTAAAGTGACAGATGCCAACTGTAGGTGTAGAGATACATTAGGGACTATTTCTAATACATTTTTGAGCAGTCATCCAAGTAAATTCGGGTGGTGAATTTACACTACACTTAGTGATTTTCCATATTTTATCCAGGCAAGTGATAGCACACCTACTCACAACTTTACCCTCCTTATTCTTGGATTAAATACCTAGTCTAGGCTCTAGGTCAAAGAGCCCATGGTAACTATTGACTACAAACCATTCCTGTTGTGCCTACTTGGAGGGAAATGTTTTCACACTGCGGAGTGGAAAATATGCTGCTTTAAAACCACTAAAACAATCCTCCAGCCTCTTAGAATGATCTGTTGTGACCTTGTTAAAAACATGTCTTTATATTTTAGGAAGGATATCTCTTTGTTTCTAACTATTTACTTTAATCTAAGAGCCGAGACTTTGGCATAAAACATCCTTAAAAATAAGGTAATTTTACCTTTATGTATATATAACTTAAAAAGTAGTGTTTATAGTACTCTAAGGACACTATTATACCTTTAACTTGATTTTGGCGTGAGCTATATTTTGAAATAACAAATGGATTCCTAAATAAGCGGTATTTTTGGTCGTCTACAACCTATCTCATCGCTCCTCAAGCCCCTGTGTACATTGACCCCCTGGAGACCCCCAGAGTTATTAGGCCAACGATCAGGGTTAACGACGTGGACCTCTCGGCCACTGACCTGGTTGATGCTTGAGATGAGGAGGCTGGACCTAGGCACGGCGCTGTTGAGCACCTGGAAGGTGAGATACCGGTCTTGGTTGCTCAGACCGAAACTTTGGACAATCCCTCCGGTAAGATCCTGCAGGGCACGAGTCGTGCAGCCCCCCTGCAGGCTCTCGTAACAGCCGTACAGTCTGCAGACATATGATACAAATACATCTCTGCCTGCAAGCTCTCGTAATAACCGTAAAACCTGCAGATATAGGATTCAAATATATCTCTGCCTGCAAGCTCTCGTAATAACCGTAAAACCTGCAGATATAGGATACAAATATATTTCTGCTTGAAAGCCCTCGTAATAACCGTACAACCTGCAGACACAGGATACAAATACATCTCTGCCTGCAAGCCCTCGTAATAACCATATAACATACAGATATATGAAACAAAGAGATTTCTGCCTGCAAGCCCTCGTAATAACCGTACAACCTGCAGACACAGGATACAAATACATCTCTGCATGCAAACTCTCGTATTAACCATATAACATACAGATATATGAAACAAAGAGATTTCTGCCTGCAAGCCCTCGTAATAACCATACAGCCTGCAGACACAGGATACAAATACATCTCTGCATGCAAACTCTCGTATTAACCATATAACATACAGATATATTAAACAAAGAGATTTCTGCCTGTAAGCCCTCGTAATAACCGTACAACCTGCAGACACAGGATACAAATACATCTCTGCATGCAAACTCTCGTATTAACCATATAACATACAGATATATGAAACAAAGAGATTTCTGCCTGCAAGCCCTCGTAATAACCATACAGCCTGCAGACACAGGATACAAATACATCTCTGCATGCAAACTCTCGTATTAACCATATAACATACAGATATATTAAACAAAGAGATTTCTGCCTGTAAGCCCTCGTAATAACCGTACAACCTGCAGACACAGGATACAAATACATCTCTGCATGCAAACTCTCGTATTAACCATATAACATACAGATATATGAAACAAAGAGATTTCTGCCTGCAAGCCCTCGTAATAACCGTACAACCTGCAGACACAGGATACAAATACATCTCTGCATGCAAACTCTCGTATTAACCAAATAACATACAGATATATGAAACAAAGAGATTTCTGCCTGCAAGCCCTCGTAATAACCATACAGCCTGCAGACACAGGATACAAATACATCTCTGCATGCAAACTCTCGTATTAACCATATAACATACAGATATATTAAACAAAGAGATTTCTGCCTGTAAGCCCTCGTAATAACCGTACAACCTGCAGACACAGGATACAAATACATCTCTGCATGCAAACTCTCGTATTAACCATATAACATACAGATATATGAAACAAAGAGATTTCTGCCTGAAAGCCCTCGTAATAACCGTACAACCTGCAACACAGGATACAAATACATCTCTGCCTGCAAACTCTCGTATCAACCATAAAATATAAAGGAATATACAAATGTATATTTATGGTAGTACATAATAACGTAGAAAACTGAACACACTACAGATTGGAGGAGTACACATGGATATACATCTAAAATATCACATTTTTATCGTAATATTTGGACACTGGCAATTGTTTCGTACTTAATTCAGCTAAACTAAATACATAATATTAGCTATAATACTGTGTGAACGACAAAGTACCGTATGAAATATTAACAAACTAAAAATCACGAAAACTTGTAATTTTAATATAAATCAGGTTTTTCAACGATTATTGAAGTAAAAACGCATACGTAGGCGAGATACTATAATTTTTTTGGCTGCGTCTCGGTACCTGTTCGGGATATACGTAGAGACATACATTATTATAATATCCACATCCAAGAGAACACGGGAAAGGCATCAGACTTATCTGGTCAGGTTTTCTGGATGCGGAAAAGGTGAGGTTCGAGTCTCGGCTCATGTGATTTTTTTCATGAATAGTTTCCCATTAGACCTCCAGGCAAATGCGGGTATATTTCCTCTAAATTATATATTTCTAACCTCTGGTTCACTATCGTAGCTATATGAGGATAGCCCGCGGGGGTGAAAAGTGGTGAAGATAATATTAACAATAATAGTAAAAAGTGTTTTTGTTTTTGTATGCGCAAATCAATTTATTAACTTATAAAATAGTATAAGACATGTAATATAGATCCTTATTTATGTATCAAAGAGGTTGTATGCTTATTTTATAAGAAAATTTGTTTTTGTGCCTTAGGAGAGATCGTCAGATTTGTTTGGGAGCATAATGAACTCATTTTAAAACTCGTATTAAATTAAAATATTATTATCTAATGCTTTGCGCAAGTCTGCACGTGCGTTCGCTAGGTCTTCTACACTTTCCTCCACGGCAGGACGTACGTGATATGTTCCAACACACACGCTAATATGTATCATCAGCCGTTATCACAATCATCTACCTAACACTCACGCGGCCGTTCCTAAGTACGGCACGAACTGAAGTGTGTGTGAAGAGCCGTATCTACAACCGAGATTGCCGGGGCCGATACGCCCTTTTCAGACCCGGAGGATTCTTGGTTATTACACACCTCTCTTACACTTCTTGCTGTGGTTGTTCCTGTAATGAGTGACCAGTGGATTCCTTGAATGGCCGCCACGGCATTTACCCCGTCTCGTGAAAGAATTATTAAAAAAAAAAAAGAATGCTCTTGTGAAGAGGCTCGTAGCTCAGAGTGCATTGCATGCCCCTTTTTATGGGGCGATGATTTGGTACTTAATTTAGTAGATAAACTTGTAATGAAATAATGATGACAACTATTACGAAATAGCCACTATGAAATCCACGACGCGCATTTACATGGTCCTTATCTTCACCCAGGTTTCGTTAGTAGCTAGTGTTAAAAAAAAAAGGCATATATATATATATATATACTCCATTCACGGTAGTAATTACTCTCTGAAAGGTCTTTTTTCCTACCAATATCGTAATATATAATAGATTTCTGGTAGGGAAAAAGGCCTTTCAGAAAACAATTCCTATGCTGTACAGACTTTATATATATATATATATTGGAACACTCAAACATATAGTTGAAATTACGAACATATTTATAAAATATATTTAATTAAAACAACTTCTATCAAACTAATTTTAAAAACAAAGATGTTTCAATTTACTTTTTTTTTTCTGTTCAATTTGTTAAATACCCGCTTCGGTGACCACATGGTCTAAAGTGCTTCTCTCGAAAGAGATTAGACTGCCAAAGACGGGGAGATTGGGGTTCGATCCCAGTCGGGTGTACTGAGTGTGGTTTTTCCTAAATGGCTTTCTACCTTACCTCCACGCAAAGGCGGGCACACTTCCTCTTAAATTCAACCAATCCTTAGCACATTGGTGTAATTAGTACATAGGCGTACAACCCGAACGGGTAGTAAGACGCGGTGCTAAAAAATATTGCTAATGTAATTAACTTGTAGAGTGTATGCGTTTAAGCTTAAACTTCTCTGAAAACTGTGACCTGCGCTTCAACCAAATTACGCCCAAGTTTCTATGATAGCTACGTGTTTTGTTAACATTTTCTATGATAGTTGGTCGTAGACATGGTAATAATTAGAGCTAGGATTTTGATGACCTAAAAATTTGTATAAAATGCCCTTTTAAAAATGCATTTATGACTCAAAAAATGTAAAAAAAAAAAGCTCTTTAAAACTAGAAAATTACAAAAAAAATAATTCTTTTCCCTTACCAAAACAAGTAAGCCAAAACGAAACCTTTAAATGTAATTTAACGTTCCGTTTCTATGCCAAAATTAAAGTTTTTATTTTGTCAACAAAAAATATTTCATATAAAATAAAAACGGAAAAAACATAAAAATTCAACTTACATTTTCTAACAGTTTAATTTGACATGACGAACTTAAGAGTTTTTATTTCAACAGTCTAGAATTGTAATGCACAACAAAAAGCATGTGCAGATTTTCGAAAGAGAATGGTTTTCTATTATCTGCTAGCAATGCTTTAAACAAAGAGAAGTTCCTTTCCACTTCTACTGACACCACAGGAACATAGGCCTACTTGAAATAAACTACGTCACTTTGTTCAAAATCTCCTGAAATTTCCCCAAGGGAAAAGTTTTTCCCTGATAGTACATCTGCAATTAAGCACAACATTTCATATCCTTAATTTTTTTTTTAAACTTGCTCAATTTTCTTTTTCACAGCTTTTCCCACTTTTCCAGTCACAATATTTAGGTCATTCACAACTTTCTTTACCAAATCTATTTGATCCACTAATAGTACTGCTGACTTCTCCAAGGAAGTAATAGCACCAAGCAGAAATCCAAAATTCGACTTTAGGTAGGAAAACTTGCCTGCAATTTCAGGATCAGTAAAGAAGTTCCTGCGCAACTTTAATTGAGGTTGCTTCATTGATGTCAAATGAGTCGAGGATCTTTTTCACAATTTGGAAGTTCTCACAGTAATAGTTGCATGCTTCAATCCAAGTCACCCCCTACCCCCTGGTTAAAATGGGAGCCGGCGGCATAGAAACGTTTGGGGCTTCCAACTTGAATGATGCCACTCGAGATGGTGCCTTCAGAAAAACTTTGTTCACGCACCCAATCAGCTGGTCAACTTCGATTAATTGCTCTCGTATATCTTCAGCAACTATGTGACAGGCATGTGCTAGACATGTTATATGCACCATTTTTGAGTACAGCGCTTTCAGAGCAGGACATTATCGTGTTGGATGCCATCGGGCCATAATAAGCTCAAGGACCTATCAAAGAGTTTACTTATTGTAGAATAAATCCCTTTTCCTAAATTTTCACAATTGATGAGAAAATGTTTGCCAGGGCCACTTCTTCCATTGTGCCTACCAATACATTAGCTACATATCGTCCTAAAGAGTCAGTTGTCTCATCCATAAATATCCATATTTTCTTTTCTGCTACTTTTTCTCGTATCTTCTTCATGGTGTTTTCATAGCAATGGCTGACATAATTTTTTCTTAGTGTGGAGGAGTCCGGCAAAGACTTCCCAGTGTGCTTTTCTAAAAAGCCACGCAATCTCGGATTTTTAACTTTGCTCAAGGAAATAGCAGCACAAATGAAGGCTTCGCACGATTCTTCGTAAAATTCAAAATGTTTTGAAGACTCACTGGTTTGGCCAAGGAGCATTTGCTATAGTTTTTTATCATCCTGGAATCATTGAAGACCTCGTTTGGGTTTTTCTCTCTTGACATGCTGCTGCACAGTATATTTATTTTCTGCGGCAACTCTCACCATCACACATTTTGCAATATAGTATCTGTCCATAGGTAGAGAATACTTTTTCGCCATATTCAGCAACGAAAAGTTTTAATTTATGTGAGGCACTTTCTTTCACTTTAGGCATTATGAATGTTAAAATTCACATAAACAACACGTGCAGCTTCCGAAAAATGTAGAAAGACAATGAGCCACCGATATCTGCAAAACTTGCTCAAACTAGTTTAAACAAGTTCATTTACAGCCTAACTATGCTAGAGGGGAGGAGGAAGAGCTATCCAGCTATCACCGGCTTTAAGGAAGAGACGGGGGAGGGGTGGAACTAGTCTAACCACCGTCTTGGCACCACCGTTTTTATGACTTGAGCAGAGATGTTCTAATCATGAATAAATGACTCAAAAATTACAAAAAAAAAAGGCTTAAAATGATTGAAAAACCTTTAAAAATGCCATATTCGCGTGAAAATATGGAAAAATGCAAAAAATGCCTTAACAAAGCTACTTAAATCAGTGAAGTTTCTTATGAAAAAGATTAGTATATACTTGAACAATGATCCAGGTTTGCAAAAAAAAAAAATTTCACAATCATCAAAAACCTAGCCCTAGTAATAATGGACATGCACTTAATAAAGTACGGAAATATCGTTCATGTGTGCGGGCCATTACTCTGCAAGCAGGAACTCTGATCGTGATCTCCGTCAGTATGGACGCTGATTACACCCTGCATACAGGCCCAGATGTTTATTTTCTCATTCATACTAATTATAAACTATGAGACTTATAATAAAACAATCCTTGACGTTATAAAGATGATTATGGAGTCCTCCACGATCTATTTCTTGGGTAAAACTTTTTTACCACGCTCCGCTTCTTACTGCCCATCCGCATTAACCTCACGCTTTTACTAATGAGGTAAAGGATTAGAAAAGTTGAATATAGATATTTACAAGAAGAATGTATGGATATGGGACAGACTTGGTAATGGTATTTACGGATGTGGAGAAAGAATATGATATTATGGATATAAATAAGTTTAGAAAGCGATGGAGGAGGCCGAAGTGGAAATAGGAGTTGTAATGAAAGTGAAATCAAGTATGAGGATAACAGGAGTTGTGTTAAAACGGAGAATAGAAAGATTGAGTGGTTCCAAATAAAAAATTGAGTCAAGCAGGAGAGTACCCCATCACCATTACTATTTGTAATGGTAATTGAAATTGTCATGAACAAAGTGGCAGGAAATCTCGGGGAGGAAAAAATGAAAGCCATGATGTTTGCTGATGACTTGATGGAATGGGGGGAGAAGGTAGAGGAAGTACAGTAACAATTACAAGAATGGAAGAATGGAATGAGGAAGTGAAAAAGTGTGGAATGAAATTTAGTATGGCAAATTGTGAAGTGATGGTAGTGACAAGGAAGAGGATAAGTCCTAGTAAAGCTATAACGTTGGATGGAGTTGAGCAGAGAAAAGTACAGAGTGTAGAATATCTTTGAAGCGTGATTGGGGTGAAAGGGGAAAGTAGAAAGGTTGTAATGAGAAGGGGAGAGCAGGGAAAGTTGTTCTATAAGTACGTAAGAGACCTGCTATGAAGAAGAGAAGTGCCCTTGAAGTGTAGGGAAGTGTTGTACAGGGTGTACTTGGTACTCATTGTCACATATGTAGCAGAAACATGGACATTGAATGTGAGAGAGACTAGGAAAGTGGAGGCCATGGGAATGAAGTTTGTGAGGATCATGTTAGCTGTCACGAGGAGAAACAAGATTAGGAATGGAGTTATCCGGGAAAGAGTAAGAGTACAGGGGGTACATGAGATAGTAGAGGAAGCAAGACTGAGATGGTATGGGCATATATGAGAATGGAAAAAGAAAGGATGCCCTAGAAAATTTTGGAAATGTATGTAGGATAAAGACCGCAAGGGAGACCAAGAAATAGATGGGAGAAGTAGATAGCAGAAAGTGTTCAAGTAAGAGGAGAAGAATGAAAGAAATTAAAGGAGGAATAGAGGAGGAAGGAAAGAGGAAGATGGAGGTATTTTACTAAAGTGACCCGGCCACAGGCTGGAAACAGTTTATGATGACAATGATGATTTATAGGAACTTTGTTTTTCGATTTGAAAAACTTTAAATAAATGGAAACCTTTAAAATAAGACTTTCCTAATCTACTAGTTGTTTTTTGGTTGGTTGTTTTAAATTGTTTTAAAAGGCTTTACAGTTTTACACAATGCTAGAAAATAATTTTAAAAGGATTATTAGAAGACTACTGTCTTCAATTCATATAACATGATCTGCGGGCTAGTATAGCCTTCCTCCCCCCCTCTTATTGGGATAGGGCGACGAGTTTACAAACAACTTTATTTATTACACATGCATTTTAAAAAGTTTTTAAGAGATTTATATATTCTTATTAGATCAATGAACATCGATCCGGTTCGTAGCTCGCAATAGACTACTGAACTGTCAGCGATGGGGAGGTCAGGGTTTGAATCCCGACTGGGTTATACTAAGGGTGTATTTTACTAGCTGGGTCCCCCCATCCAAGTGAATTCGGGTGCAATTAGTAAAGACTATACCTTCCATATCCCCAAACCTTTTAGTGTAAATATCCGACTATTTTAGAATAGTTATAAGAAGGGGATTATGTACAAAAAAGAGGTGTATTTATTGCAATGTAAATAATTTCAATTTTCATTATTAGTGAAAATAGTTTGTTAAAATATTACTAATCACACTAAAAGTAATAGTAAATTATACACATGTTTAAAGTAATTTAGCATAAGCCAACAACTAACACTATACAGCCAACCGTAGGTAGTTACACCTGGAATCGAACCAGGTAATAATGCTACACTAATGGGTTGCTCATGAATGAACTAATGGTATGAAGGAATGATTGTTGTCTCTTACTTGGCATACGCTTTTTCCAGTAACGCCGCCCAGAACTCCGTGGGGTTGGTGGAGTGAAGGTAGATGAGCCGCCCCTTGTAGGTCGGCAACCTGTCGTCCACAAACACGTCTCGCCACTCGCCAAAATGCCAGAAGCGAAACCTGATCAGTCGACCAGACCAAACACTTAGAACATTACATCGTCCATTGTACTGATTCCGCCTCTCACTATACATTATACCTAGAGATAGGGTAGATTTGCTTTTGCGAAAAACGCGAAAAAAAAGGGGGTCGAAAATAGGGTATTTATAAGTTTTCTTTGCGTTTCATGGCATTTGAAAGTGTTTAAAGCGATTTTTATTTCGCGAATTAACGCGAAAAACGTGATTTTGAGAGTATTTTAGCTAAATTATTCTATTTAGCGAAATAGACGCGAATTCCCTGAAAATGCTGTGCATTTAAATAAAATGCTGAGAATTTCTTTGCCAATATTTACTATCTTTGACTTGCACATTTGTTTGAACTGATTCAACGACACCAACTATTTACGATACCAGCTATTTACTAAACTATTTTTATTTTTGTACTGTAGGCTACAATGATTTTTTGACGTTACACATAGGTGTAAAATAAATTATGCCAATTGAAGTCATTCTGCATTCTTCTGTTTGTGTTTGACACAATCTTCCAGTTTCCTTCCTTATTAATTTAATATTAATTATTTATAATTATAATCTCTCACATGAAAATAATTGCAAACGAAGGTTAAAATACCCTTCGTATTAATGCATACATAAATTTTATCATAAATCCTTTGTATAGGCCCTAAAAACATTGACGGAAGACATTTTTACCTATTTTGCTACAAAATGCTAAATTATGCCACAAAACGCTAAATTTCCAATAATTAATGCTAAAAAAAACTGAAAAACAATTCTATTTTACCCTATCTCTAATTATACCCAATATTTCATGGGTCACTAAATTGTGAAGCGTATATGGGTCGATATTCATTCAAATATGGACCATATATAGGTCGTTATATCATGAGTCACTCAACTGTGGACCGTATATCGGTCGCTACATCATGGACCACTAAAATGTAGGTCAGTTATGGGATGTTAAAAATTGTTCACTCATTTATCTCCCTTAGGTTTGATAAATTGATAGCTAAAGGCTCTGATAGCTAGTACTATCTATATTCACTTTCCTTATCATATTCCCTTGGTTTAAACATTTCAGTAGACCTAATGACGTTTCTCACTCTACTAATCATGTTACCTCTGGTTATATGGTTCAAGTCTCTAATGGCCAAAACTTGTACTACAACGTACAGCGATGGACAATAAATTGTAAATGCATCACCTAAAAAAATGTAAAACCGGTGATATTATTAAAATTTAAGAAGCCAGAGTAGTTTTCCTCAGAAGTGAGCCTGGAAGTGAACACCCGGAGTTAGGGGCTATAAATGGATTAAACCAGTCACTCGTCCCTAGCCTAACTTTAATCAGAGGCTGTAAAACAATAAACGTAATGGCTGTCAGAATTAACAGACCACAAAACACCCAACTATTTTAACAAAACAAGTTTAAATCTTATCTTAGGATACACGTTCGAGTAAAAATAAATTGTGGAGTTACCAAAAATTGGGTGTTAAGGGAGGACGAATACGGGTCAAGAGAACCCAAATTACATTCTGCCTGTCCCCGTGAAGGAGTGATTAGGGAGGACAAATACGGGTCAAGAGAACCCAGATTACATTCTGGCTGTCCCCGTAAAGGAGTGATCAGAGAGGATGAATGCGGATCAAGGAAGCCTTGGTTACATTCTGCCTGTCCCCGTGAAGGAGTTATCAGGGAGGACGAATGCAGGTCAAGATAACCCAGGTTACATTCTGCCTGTCCCCGTGAAGGAGTGATCAGGGAGGACGAATGCAGGTCAAGATAACCCAGGTTACATTCTGCCTGTTCCCATGAAGGAGTTATCAGGGAGGACGAATGCAGGTCAAGATAACCCAGGTTAAGGCGTCAAGGCGTCAAGCTTGCAATAAACATAATTTCCAGTGACAGGGAGTTATGGGTTCGAATGCCTGCCTACACTGGGAGGTATTTCCTAAACACGATTCATCACTGTGGTTTTCCGAGCTTTTCTCCACGCTAGTGCTGATGTATTTCCTCGCTACTCTTTTAATTTCTACTATTTGTATTAAGTCGTGCATTACCTATGTTCTAACATTGCCATTACTACTAATAAAAAATGCATCTGTAATGAGTTGAACCATGTAGTACTATTGCCAAGGTTAAGCATGAAACTCTACTGCACAGGGATTCATAGGGGCGCGGGGTGTGGAATTGTAGTGGGTAAAAGAAAGTAAAAAGGTATACATCTCTTTTTGGGATGATGAATGCCTTGGTCCTGGCAAAGGGACCATTACCATGCGGTCATCAAACAAAACAAACTAAACTCCACGGAAATGTTTTTTGGATAGACAATCAAGTACATGGTTTCAGTTGTAACTCCCCAACATAGCTGTTAGCTATTCTCCAACGGTTTGTGTGAGCATGCAGTTTTGCCACTGCGCAACAGTAGGCCTATCAAAGTGTTGTTTTTTTTACTGTATCTCAAAGAGCAGATACGCCACGTAGCCTAACTGGACCTTGACAGTCCACCATTCGAAGACATAAGGATTTTATTGTGATTAAATTAAATGTTACATTTTTATTAGTGCTACGCGTCAACTGGCACTTGCAAGTTTTAAGTGCACTAAAATATAGCCTTGTTCGAATCTAGAAAACCCCCTAAAATAATGCAGTATACATGTTTGAGTTCGTCCTTCCACTGCTGATGCTATAAACTACTAGGTCAGGCGTTTAGTGTGTCTGCCCCAAGTTAATTTGGTTGTTAAATCATCTCATCTTTCTTTATGTGCACCGCGTCTTACTAACGGTCTAGACTACCCCCATTTAATTATACTAATGGGATAGAGATAGTTAAGGTATAATTTAGAGGAAATGAGCCAGCATTTGTGTGGTGTGAAGACAAGATGAGAAACATTTATACACATACACCCTTGTTCACACTCCCGGGATTCAATCTCCAACTTTACCGTCGCCGGTAAACTTGACCAAAAAAAGTTGACGCCTTTGTACACGTGGCCAGCGGTGAGGGTTTAATTTGTATAAAGTTTATGTTGGATACGTTAGTCAAACAAAATAGGTAAAACTCAAAGCTAGCATTCCCACCCGAAGGGACACAATAGAGCAGAAGTTCGTAGTTTAGCTCACAAAAAAATCTCGTGTAATGTATGTTATTATTTTAATGCACTCAAGGCATCATCCTGTGTTTTTACATATTGTTGCTTCAGTGCAACAATAAGATAACTCGCAGTGTGGACAGCAGTCAATGTCTTAAATGTTTAAGTATAGATTATATACATCTGCACCGGTGGTCACGTGGTCAGAAGCAAGCGTGTCTCGTTTGACCATGACATTGAAAATAATGAGGGGGGGCCACATTTCAGAAAGTTCAATATTGTCACTATCTTAAATAGAAAAATCTCAATTTTAAAATATTTGTTTTAACAAAAATAAAATTAAGATTAGATAAAATGTTAAGACCTATCCTATTTTTTCCTACCACAAATTTTAAACTTTATATTTGCATCAACTGTGTGAGTGTCTTTAGATCTCTTGTTGAAGTCACATTCAAAATAGATGACAAATGCGTATCGGTAAATGTGAACGTTCGGGTGTTAGTTCATTTTCATGAGCAAAAAAAACACTTTCAACCTCACTTGCTAGATTTCACCAAATAATGACCCATTTTCAAATGTCACAATCTCAAACGGTGTATTCCTACAACGTTTATAAAAAGACGAACTGGGACACATTATATGTTGGTTCATTAAAAGGTTTTCGGGCCGAACAGAATTATGAATCTGGCCGCAAGTTTGAGAAGCTCACATTAGTTTGAATCACCAGTTACGGGAGGTCGAGAATCTAATCTCAGTCGAGAGCAACGGGAAGTGATTTTACACGTGTGTTAAATCACCCTCAACCGGCATCGGTGGTCTCTTGGTGTGACGCGGCCCTCTCGCATTTGACTGGATTGCCGCCGACGGAAAGATCGAGGTTCAAATTCCGGTTAGGTGAACTGAGGTATTTTTACTAAATGGATTTCCACTTTCCCTCCACTTAAATACGTATATATGTTATTTAAATTATTATTTCCTTATTCCTATTCCATTAGTGTAAATATGCGGATAGCTCTAATGGGTAGCCAGACGTAGTGCACACATTATTTTCTGCGAACGTTTTCCAATCCCTTTTCCGCGCTAATGCGTGAGCATTTTCTCTAAACTACACTTCCAACCCCTTAGACAAAGTCGTTGATAGCGTTATGAAGGTACATGTTACAAAGGGGGTGGGGCATGTTATTTTGTGGGGTAGGGCCATGTTTTTGTACTTGTCTCAAAACGAATGTTTCCAGATGGGTCGTTGTTAGCCCGAGAAGGTCTAGTGTCGGGTAAACTTGGGAACAAGGCTCGCGTGATGGCACTCTTTTTCTACCGCTCTCAAAGAAACTCTCAGGTGATGACACACACACTCTCTCTCTCTCTCTCTCACAAGGAGACTCGGTCGAGGGACGAACCAAAGCGATCCTCGGTCAGATAACCAGCGCATCCTACCATCCATCCGTCTTGCGGAGAATAGCCATCTGTACGATCTGGTGCCAGGAATGACTAACAACTTAAGACAGTGTTCGGCCACTTACGGGGCACAACGTGTTTAGGGTCGTGTTGCTTGTTGGAGATTACAGCCTTAGATCTACGCTTTTAAGTGATCACAATGACGATATTAAAGTGCCAAATTCAAATAAAATTGCAAGAGTTAAAAGTTAATCAAAACTGTTCACGCCACTGTTAAGTTTTTTTTAACCGCATCGGGGACCTTAAGGTTTAACGCATCATTATAGCATTAGACTGATTGGATGTTACAGAAAGATAAAAGTTAGAATTTTTTTTTTTTGCCTCTAGCACCGCGTATTACTACCCATTCAAGTTATACGCTTATGTACTAATTATGCTAGTGGTTTTATGGATGAGAGCGGTTATATTTAGGTGAAGTGTTACAGCATTTTTGTGGAGGCAGAGTGTAAAACCATTTTGGAAAAACCACTCTCAGTACACCCGATCCAGATTTGAACCTTGATCTCCCCGTTATCGGCAGTTTAATCTACTGCGAGGGTAATGCCTTAAACCATGCAGCCACCGAAGAGGGTGAGTTCGAGTCTTGGTTGAATGCATTGAAGGTGGTTTTCCCTAGACCGTTTATCACCCCTCGCCACCTCCACATACACACTAAAATGCGGGTACATTCTTCACTCCTATTCCATTAGTGTAGATAATGTTTTAACGAGTAGTAAGACGCGGAGTAAGGCCCACACAAAAAGATTCAGCAAGCGCTACATATAAAATACCCGCCAAACGCATTGTTTTTCTCCAGAAATCTCTCAATCACGTTCGTAATGTGATTGCACTATATAATAGTTTAATAATTAAAAAAAAAATACATCTAGGATTTAAACTCATAAAGGTTATGAAGGGTTCACAATGGTCGCGGAGAAAAACAATGGGGTCAAAACTCGAAAAAGGTTGAAAACCGCTGACTTAAGAGCCCATATCGCAGCCGATTAGCTGGGAAATTAGCTACAAGATCACGTTTGAACAAGGAAACGTTTATAAGTGCGGTTTACTGCAATATTAATTTTACAACAGTGAAATTTAGATAAGTTTTTTTTTAAATTTTTAAGTTATTATTTTAAATTTTTATTGTATTTTTAAGATATGAGAAAGCCGTTTCACTAGTCTAAATTCAACTGTTCTCTAAAAATGAATGCATAAATCTTCCCCCCGTTGCGACGACTGGTTTGAGCTGTATTATAAGTTAGATGTTATCCGTGATGTGAGGCAAGCCCTCACATTGAGTGCTCGGTCAGTGAGAGTAATGTTCATCCTGCTGCCACCTATTTATATTACCGATATGTAATTTCGTGTGACTACACTGAAGTTTATGGGTTTGATACCCGGTATCAGTAATATTCCATTATGACTAGCGTGGGATTTTGGTCATGGCTGTGAGCAGTGCCGGACTTATCGTTCCACCAAATTGGCTGATTTTTCTTCTCAGAATATTAACTCGTTTCATGCAAAATGGTGATGAGCTGGCCCCTTGCACCTTTTTTTTTAAATGTTATTTTGCTATACCACACATAATTGGTTTCCTGAGTATGTTTCAGGACATGCAAGTGAAGTTATTTCTACTTCGGCATACGTGTGGGTGAAGCACGCTCAACTATATTATACACTCGGGACATACTAGCTCATGTATTTTAACGTAACGGTTCGAACAAGAAGCTAGTCTACTGAACTGGTAGCAACATATACTATACAACACTTGACTGCTGTCTTCTACAAACTATCTTCCTTCTCTGGGTCCTGTGACGTCACCACGTGAACAAGAAACTAGTCTACTGAACTGGTAGCAACATATACTATACAACACTTGACTGCTGTCTTCTACAAACTAGCTCCTTCCTGTAGGTCCTGTGACGTCACCACGTGAACAAGAAACTAAGTTTACTGGACTGGTATTAAAGTAAACTCTCCTACACTTGAATGCTGTCTTCTACAAACTAGCTCCTTCCTGTAGGTCCTGTGACGTCACCCCGTGAACAAGAAACTAGTTTACTGGACTGGTATTAAAGACAACTCTCCTACATTTGACCGCTGTCTTCTACCAACCCCTTGATATGTACACGGCCCGGCGTATGCGCGACGAAAGTCTCAGATCTAGTGTCCTTACAGTAGAGAGCTTAGTGCAAGGTCAAGGCTCGTCATGTGCTTCTCTCTTGCTGTTGTCACACATGGGAGGGAACATTGTCACGCTAAGCTGGAGGGGAAAACTCGCTGATAAACAGCAGTAGCCTACTTTCACGTAGAAGACAATGAGTAGACTCCGGCCGCGAACAGATGGCACCCATAATGTGTAGGTGAGAGGATTCTATTCTATTCCAGATCTTGCACATATTAATGCACTTTACTTGTATACCAGTTGACTTTCTAATAAAGTGCCAAACCTTCTAATCCAAGATACAGGATAAAGAGTTTGAATTCGAAGGGAATATATCGTAAGGACCCCATTGTATAAAATGACTATGGTAGGGGCCCCATATCCGCGGGTAATACGATCCTAGATCTACCGCGGTTACGTCAAACAGAAAATAATATCGAACTATTATATAACGTAATATTCATGTAACATACATAAATACGGTAAAGTTTAGTCGATAAATTATTCACAGTAAGACATTACCAACATTAAATAAAGAACATAATAATAACAACGTGTACTGTACACTCCAGTGTACTTAGAGATGTGAGGCGGAAAATTTTCAATTATTATTTCTGTTAATTAATTTCAACTGATTAAATGGATAATCATAGTAATGGTAATAATAATAATAATTAGTGGTAGTGATAGTAGTAGTAGTAGTAGTAGTAGTAGTAGTAGTAGTAGTAGTAGCAGTAGTAGTAGTAAAAACACCTGCTTCGGTGGCTGCGCGGTCCAACGCGCTACTATCACAATATACTAGACTGCCGTTTACAGGGAGATCCGGGTTCGATTCGGGTGCCCTGAGGGAGGTTTTACCTAAATGGTTTTCCACTCACTCTCCACACAAATGCGGGTGTAATTCCTGTAAATTCAATCTTACTTATTCCTAACTCATTAGCGTAATTAGTACATAGGCGTATAACCCGAATGGGTTGTAAGACGCGGTGCTAAAAATAAAAAGTAGTAAAGAAACAAATGAATGCGAGCCTTTGAAGACCCATTATGTTCATAAATCATACTTCAATTTTTTTATCATCAATAAGTTAATTAAACTAATTTTAAGGTTGTCGACATTTGTCTTACCTCGCCCTATCCTCGGTGCTTACTATCTACCCCTCCCGCACTCACGTTCCCCCTCCCCCTTCTTATAATCCACTCGTTTCTTAACACACTATATTTTGAAATACAATAGGCTCTAGGTGCCACCTCCACAATTTAACTCCTTAACCACAAGCCGCCACTGCGAAAAATGTTCCTATTAAAGATTTCCCAGAAAATTTTCATCTCTGAGTGTACTTACTATTCCCCATTCTTATTGTTGAGACGATCACATTATGAAGATGATGGTGATATGATGACGGTGATATGATAGCACAAGCCCAAGATGAGGAGATGAAGTGGGCTGATAGTGAAGCCATTGTGACTTATAAACTATTTTTCTCTTTAATTAAAAGTAAATAAAATTGGGCAGCGGTAAGCCTCGAATACTGACTCAGTGGATACGAGAGCCCTACTGTACCTGCATCTGAACAGGCATCGCACCTCTGTCTTCTGAGTTAGAGTCAAGACCAACAGGGTTGAATGTAGAGACAGGGTTGAATGTAGAGACAGGGTTGAATGTAGAGACAGGGTTGAATGTAGAGACAGGGTTGTTTTTTTCAGCTTATGCAAGTTATTATAAGGCTTCGTTTAGTATCGTTGTTATTAACGACTGTTAAGGTCTAGGGCTGAATACGATAGTCTAAAAAAAAAAAGTGCCTACACATTAGCGCGTAGAAGAAATGCGGAAACCAAAGCGATAAATAACACTGGGGGAAGCTGCCCCCAAAGCACCCAGATGAAATTCGAACCTAGATCTAGATAGGGTATACAAAGGTGTTCTTCCTAATTACAAATACGGGTACATTTCCTTTCATACTACTATCGTCCCTCTCCCATTAGTGCAGCTCTATGCATTTCCTGGGTGGGGTAAAAGATGTGAGGCACAAATAACTGGCACGACACAATCGTACATACTTTCTCATAGAGTATATTACAGTTTGGGACAAAATGTTCAAATTTCAGTTATCAATAAATTATTTTTAAGTAAGTTTTCCTAAGAAAAACAAACACTAGTTTGGTATTTATATAAAACACTATTTATTTAATAGTTTGAACCAAATTTATAGAGCCATTTAAAAAGAATTAAAATAAAATTAGTAATTGATAAACTATCCATAGTTGAACTAATCTCCAAAAAACAAGTACAGTGCTTTTTACTAAGAAAATACTCCTCATAGATATATTTGAAACAAACTAATAATGCCATTTTATAAATAAATAGAATTTTTTTAAATCAGTTAATAGTAAACTATCCATAAGAATAAAGCTATAGTTAAAACCACGATTCATCTTCAAGGTGTGTTCACATAGCATATAGTTATCAAGTCTCAACAAAATCTATTAAACCTTTTCGGGTCAGTACGAGAAAGTAGAAAAAAAAGTTTCGCATATATGTGTTTATGAAAACCATAGTATATCTTAGAGGGAACGTTCCTCCTTAATATCAGATCTCGCTGTAATAGCTGGAGGAGGACCGGTTGGAAAGGAAGTTTGGTCACTACTTCCTTACACCCCCCGGTGATTTGGATTAATATACCGAGGTCACACATTAAACAAAATA
>CABFWB010001025.1:163071-195141 GCA_902151455.1 Timema bartmani | reverse complement strand
GTAATAGGCACAGCAAGGCACCTAACATGGAGAGAGTGCCTAACACCAGATCAGGGATTGCCCTCCAATATGTTGCCATTCTGACAAACCTGCAATCCAGTGGGGTGCATCACCGGTCCTTTCAATAATTCAAAGTATGGGGAAAAAAAAGCTTACAAAAATTTAGAGGGAGAGAAAATAGTTTCTGTTCGCTTAACTAGGAGGGGGGGGAAACTCGTTGGAGCCGGTGACGCAATCGGTTTGTTGCCATGGTTACTTGAAGCGGCAGGAAAATGGGTCGGAAAAACAAATTATGGTGTTACATGAAGCTTACCTGACGAACACATTACTGGAATGATTTCCTGTAATATTCGAAAATGTACGCCAGAGGAATACCATTACTAGGGCAATTTTCTGACCCACACAAGTGGACACGTGGAAAAAGGTATCAGACTTGTATTTTATAGTTTACCAGTCATAAGTTACATACATACTCGTATATGTTCAATGAATTTGTGAATGAGATGCTGCGATTGTATATTTAGTGTATGACGTCTCATACAAATAATATAACTGTGAATATAAACGCTAATTACAGAATTTAGCCTCTATAAATAAAATAATTAACAGTATACTAGGGCTCATTTATTAATCCTAATCTTAATTGTTTGTGATAAGCATTTATAAAATTAGTGTATCAACTGAACAAAATTCTCTTGAAAATATATTGGATTTTTTCTTCATCCGACATTCATTCGCATGATGGAAGCTGAGCTGGTGGACAATAAGTTTAATTACTAAATATTGCTGAAAGGTTTACTAAATACCATCTGTCTTTACTAGAATACTAATAAATTTATATAAAAATAATCTTATTTCTATAACCTTTATTTTGTATAAATTGTGGAAAAAATTAATGGTCAATAAAATATATAGCCTTAAAAATAAATGGTATTACACAATATCACATAAGCCCTACGTTCTCAAATATACTATCATAGTTTGGAATAAAATTATCAAAATATGACTATCAACAAGTCACCTCCAAATGTATGCAGCTCCACACGCACACACACACACACACACACACACACACACACACACACACACTCACACACACACACACAAAAAAGGTTTGACTTAAATAAAACCTTAGCAATATTTCCATTTAAACAAAATCGTTATAGCTCTCTTCCAATAATTTCAAATTTCCAAAAATCATTCATTAGTAAGCTAGACATAATTAAAACGCTGGAGTTAAAACAAATGTTTTGCCTTCAGGTAGCATCTAAATATAAGATGTGAATTAAATACATCTTAAGGTTTCAGCTTTATCCACAGGTACATACATTTATACTGACATATAGATAGACAGAAGAAGACCAAATTGAAATAACAATTTTTTTTTTTTAGTTTGGGTCACAAAAAAGTCAAAACCATTATAATCTCGAGGTCGAGAATTTCCACGACTACACTATTTCCCTTTCATGGTAAAGTAAAAAAACACACCATTGTTTTTCCTCATCATCATTGTCCCTTTTATCCGTCAGATGATGTCGTGATGAACGATGGGGCGCGTTGATGTGAAAACCATCTACCCCTAATATGAATCACCTTGGGAGTGAAACTCAGAACACTAAACATTGTTACTGGACACTTGTCTAATATGAAGGCTGCCATCATTCAACCATTTTCACTCTCTGACCAAACCACCCCAACGGCTTCGTATGACATCTGAGGGGGGTGGGGTAGCTTTTCATCCCCCACCCTCACCCACACTCTAGTACCAGAGACACTGAGCCATTCATTAGGATCAATGTCAATATCTCGTTAGGCCAGACATGAAGGCTTATCTTCAATAATTCAGCCTTGAAGCCTGGAGATTTACTGCACGCACACAAGATTTCACTGGACAAATCAGACTGGGCTGGAGATAAATTAGAAACGGACATCACTCAATATATATCACAAGTTTTATACAAATTGAACCTAGCTACCCACATAGGTGAGCGTGGAGTCTAATAGTAAAGCTAGTTTATTCTGGTTTGCTGTAGATGGTTAGGTAGGGGGTTTCAATATTTGTAAGTTAAGTAGCCCATGTGGTTTTTCAAAATTGTGGGTGGATTGCTGGAGGGGTATCACTCGCACCTCCCTACTCAATAAAAGGAATTTAACCTTGTGTGAGGGAATTTAGAAGCATCTAATCATCATTTTAAGCTAATTATATGAGTTTCATGTGTCAATTTTAGCAAAAAAAGGTTATGAAAAATTAACAAATAAAATAAAATGGAGTTGTAGCTGAAACTATTGAAAATAAATATATTTTCCACAAATTTAGTCAACAAAATAAAATGAAAAGAAAGCTGATGAAGATAAAATCGGAGGAAATCCACATTTTATCGGTTTTTATCTCTGTTAACTCGGAAATTGATGATTCAAATTTGTTTGTAGCAAGTTGCAGCCAAATCACAAATTTAAAATTTTGATTTTTTCATAAAAATTAACAAAAAGAGAGTAAGTATTACAGAATGATAAAGAGAGCTATTTCTTGGCACCCATGTGTACTGAAAGTGTTTTTTCTGAATGGCTTACCACTGTCCGTCCAACCAAATAAAGGTATATTTCAACTGAGTTATAGTTTTCTCATCCTTGCCCCATTAGTGTAAACAAATACATATAGCTTGGATGGGTAGTAGGACGAGATGGAAAAATAAAGAAAACATTACAGAATATTTCTTTAAATCCCTCGCAATGTGTCTTATTCTTGAAATCATGACAACAAAATCAATTTATTTGGGAAAACCTTTGTGTGTGCAACACTGTTTATACATTTCTGAAATATCATCATTGGTGGTATTGCGGTCTAATTTGTCAGGGATGCAATATACTGGACTAGAGAAGGTCAAGGATTCGAATCTCCAGCAGATACACAACTGGTGGCTTCACCTTGTGATGTTCTTACTGATGTGGTATCCCCTGGTTTAAACTACCCTTTCTCATTCCCCAACTCTATATTAAGCCAATAATAACGTTAGCGCTAAAACGTACCTATAATTTCTTGTAGTGAACTAATTTTTATATGCGCTATGTCTTATTACCCATATATTTAAACTAATAGGTAGGGAAAGAAAGGTATAGTATAAAATGTATCAGCATTTGAACTGCATTGAGGGTAAAGTGGGTAGCCAATTAAGAACTATCAAAGATATCCGCATATTTGGTCAGGATTTTTTTTATCCTGACCAGGTTTTGTTCCAAAATAAACATTTTTTGAGACTCCCATTGATTCAAATAAGCAAAAGATTACAAACTGGACACGGGAATCGAACCCGGGACTTTTGGCTTCAGGCACAATATTTTTTAAATGCAAATTATATTTACAATTTAATTGATTTCGTAATTGATACTACATTTAAAAAAATGCATTTAAATATGTTTTTGACAGTAAACCGGTGAAATTATGCACAGTGTAATCTGATTACTTTTGAAACGAATAACGCGGAAAATTAACCATTCGTTTCATAGTTTGAGTGGGAGAAAAACACGATGAAATGAATAATTAGGACTGACAGTTGGGAGAGTGTCACACCCGGCAAGGTTAACACACACAGGTGGTACCACCACTGGGAAAACAAACATCACCCAGTGACGAAAAGGAGGAGGGGGTGGACATGAGTGACATATCATCTCATGTGGACTCATACTCAATATTAGGACAGTCATCGACACAACCAGGCTAATTGAATTGGAGCCAACACAGATACCAACCCACATCTGTAGGCACGCGGATTAAACGTCAAGCTCATGTAGCTTACTGGTGATGGAAAGATCAGGGTTTGAAATCCGACTAGATGTAAGGGTATTTTCCTAAATTGTTTCTAACTCCCCCTTCACTCTAGAGTGGGGCCTTCTCCCTTATTCACCAACATATTCCAAATGGGTATAACAGGCAACAGTGATAACCCGTATGAGTAAGTAGATTCAAGGAATATTTGTTTTTAATTACTTATTATTTTGAATACTGATATGTGAGCCGGTATTTGAGCCCAAAGCCTTTATATCTACTAGCTCAACTGTAGGTTAATACAACTAATATATTTACGTACAATTTCTACAAAAAAAAACTCATTTTAGTCTTTTTAACAACTAATGATCTTTATAGAATAATGGTTCATCTTTTTAAAACAAATGTTTCAGTATCCTAGTATTCTAACATTTATATGGACAATTTCTAGAAATATTTGTTTGAATTATTAATGTTTTAATAATGAAATGCCAACCATTGCACGGTAATGTTCTTACAAAATAAATAAAAATGAGTGGAATAATTAAAATAAATCAAAAGGGTATGATTAGCCATTATATTTCTGGATCTTGTTAAATTTAAAACAAAGCACCTTGTTTTGAGTGTTTTATAAAATATTTAAGGGTTGGTGTATTGCTTATTGGGTCTCCTGTATGTGTGGTTGTGATCAGACCTCCATTCCCCCCTGCTACCCTCAGTCCACCAATCCGCTCCACCATTTACCACCCTTCGCTCATCCTCCCCCACCCCCCCAGGATTACTGACAGCGTGGGACCAAGGGACTAAGCGCTCTGTGGGGGGTCTGTAAGGGAGTTTCACTTAGGAGAAGCAAGGAGCGTCTGAGAGTCCTTAGAAGGGCAAAGGGCAACAAATCATCAACTTCCACGCACTATCAAGGAATTTGACCCGAAATTATCAACACTCTGACTCAATGACCCACTAAATCACTGATTAATTAACTTGATCAATGACTAACAAACTTGTTAAGCTTGTATGAACTCTCCAAATTTTGAATCAAAATCTATTATATTCGAGATTTTGAATTTTAATTTTGAAAGATTCGGATTCTACTAGAAATTTCGAATATCAATAAATCTTAGATTCGGATTCGATGGGCATAGCTCAAAAATCGAATCTATAATTAAACTTACAAACAGGCTGGAAACCAGTTGCGTGGTAGAGTGAAGATTCTTTTTTTGCACCGTGTCTTACTACCCGTTCGGATAATACGCTTATGTATTAATTACGACAGTAGGAAGGTTATATTTAGAGAAAATATACCCACATTTCACATTTGCGTGGAGGGAGAGTGGAAAACCACTTTAGGAAAACCACCTTCAGTACACCCAACTGAGATTCGAGCCTCTATATTCCCGTCATCGGAAATCTAGTCTACTGCAAGAATAGCGCCTTTGACCATGCAGCCATTGAATTAGGAGTGTCGTAGCTTCATATGCCTTATTATATATCTTAAGACTAGGACAGGCACAACATCCAGTCCCCACCCGTCAATTTACTAATTTGAAAGGGCTAACCCATATTTTCTTCAATGATAATTTTTCGGCCATGCCGGAAATCGAACCCGAGACCCAAAGATAAGTGAAGAGACACTCTACTGACCGAGCTAAGATTTCGAACTAGAATATTTTATACTATGATTAAAAAAGTATTCTGATATATATTTGATTTTCACTTTTTGGGTATTAGTGTTATCTATTTTTTTAATAAACCTAAAATGTGTCCAAAATATTTACCAATATTTTTTGAAATATTTTATTACTGGATTGAATTCGAAAACATAGTATAGTAAAATATTCAATATTGAATTGATTTGAAACATTATCATAGTAAACATAAAATAGCGTGATCGATTCAAATATGAACCTATATTTAAAACAAAATATTTTAACCGAATCATGGGATATTATTAGGATTCAATTCGGTAAAATAAACTTAGCATGGTATTCGGATTCGACTAGAATTTTTTTACTCATGAGATTCGATTCGGACTCGACTTGAGTAAGTTAGACAAGATTCAGATTCGATTCTAAATTTAAAATGATGGATTTGCACAGGATTAAAACTTGTTTATTGATTGGATAACTTACTTGCTAATTGCTGATTAATTTATTTTGTATTTTGTCCCCATGTTTTACTAATAATTTGGGTTCTACGTATATGTACTAATTTACTCTAATTGTTTGGGTTGAGGAAGGTTGAAATCAACGGAAACGCAATCGCATTTACATGGAGGGAGAGTTTTTTGTTGTTGTTAAATAAACAACCTCAGCACACTTAGCTAGGATTTGAACCTCGATGTTCAACAACACACTTTATTAATTACGTTCGCTTAATATTCACTCAATGTTTGTCAATACTAGCATTTTATATGAATAAGTTAATCAGTTTGTGCTTTGATGAATTACAAGTCTTAGAGTTATTTGCAATGTTGCAAAGTGCAATTAATTGTATGAGTGATTTGAATATTTATAGAGATCAGCAATAATTTAGAATGCAAGACGAGCTGTGTAAGAGGTTAACACGTTGTAGTGAAAATCTAAAAATAATGTTTCCTCGTATAAACTCACTTATTAATTTTCAATCATTATTATCTGAATCATTTTACATTTTATGGCTTTATTACCGGCATTGATTTGAACGAAAATGTATATATTTTGGAAAATAAGACTAAGCTAAACCTGATTTCAAACCTAAGGTGTCTCCTCCACACGCATCGGTTCGAATCCCATCCTTTTCAGATGTTTTTATTGTTGTAAAGAAATTCCCTACTATTTTTAGTTCTTTGTGGTTAAGCAGGATAAGTGAAATATTCAATAGTGAGTTCAAAATTAGACACACAAGTGTGACATTCAGGTTCAAGAGCGAAAATCTTTGTGGAACTCAATTAAGACTCTACAAGTTCAAGTTTTAGTTTTCATAATTTTAGTTTATGTATTTTACGCTAATTATAGGATTTCATTTTAGTTTTTGAACTAAGATATTATTATTATTATTTACTACTACTACTACTACTACTACTACTACTACTACTACTACTACTACCACTACTACTACTACCACTACTACTACTACTATTACTACCACTATTACTACTACTACTACTACTACTACTACAACTACTACTACTACTACTACTACTACTACAACTACTACTACTACTACTACTACTACTACTACTAATACTACTACTACTATTACTACTACTACTACCACTATTACTACTACTACTACCACTATTACTACTATTACTACTACTACTATTACTACTACTACCACTACTACTACTACCACTACTACTACTACTACAACTACTACTATTATTACTACTACTACTACTACTACTACTACTACCACTATTACTACTATTACTACTACTACTATTACTACTACTACTACTATTACTACTACTACCACTATTACTACTACTACAACTACTACTATTACTACTACTACTATTACTACTACTACCACTACTACTACTACAACAACTACTACTACTATTACTACTACTACTACCACTACTACTACAACTACTATTACTACTACTATTACTACTACTACTACTACCGCTACTACTACTACTACTACTACTACTAATACTAAGAGACATACCACAAATTTCAAGGCAATATTTTACCTTACCAGTTTGTATATATTTTTTATTTTAGTCTTAGTAGGGAAAAAAATGCAAGCCATCAAATGTAGGCTTTGTATTAATTTTCCATTCAAACACTTTTTATTTTATATGTAATTTGTGAAATTAAAAAAATAATTAGTAGGTCCTAAAAAAAAGCTCTTGGTCTGGTTTATTTTGGTATGTTTGTGACGAGGAAGTAACGGTTCAAATCCCATCTGCGATTATAAAAGTTTATTTCCTAAGGAATTTCTCACTCTTTCATACAAATTTGAGTAAATTTCCTATAAACCCTACCTTGTTCATCCCTACCAAATTAGTGTAGTTAAATATGGTAGCCCAAGGGCGTCATGTGATGTTGTATAAAATAATTAATGTTAGGCTCTACATTATAAATAATTTGTGTCTTGATTCTATTTATTATTAAATGCGATGGACATTGCTTACAAACCGACCTTACAGACTTATACGATGATTCATAAATTGTATACGAATATTATTAAATTATGAGACGAGGTGGCCGAGTGGTTAAGGCGTTGGACTGCTAATCCAATGTGCTCTGCACGCGTGGGTTCGAATCCCATCCTCGTCGAGTATTTTATGATTGTTAAGAGAATTATTAGAGCATATTTATTTACTCTAATTATTTTTTGATGCGATTTAATAAAACTTTTATTCATAAAGTATTTTAATACGCAACAAACCTTGACCTAGTTCAAAAATTAAATTAACATATTACATTAGCTATTATACATTTTCTAGTCCTGTATTTGCATAAAGTCCTAAAGTTTAAATATAGCTTAAAGTTGGAACATAGATTTATTTAATTTAAATATGTGAACATTTTAAGTCTCAAACTTGGTTTAGAAAAAAATCGCACGTCTATGGATTAATGAGGTAATCTAAATAAGCAAACATAAAAAACAAATTATTAATAAACTATAAATATATATGAGTTTGTTTTATTTTTTAAGCAAAATCACCTTAAAAACTACACTCTTGTTTAAAAGTGCCTTGTTTTTATTTGTTCCAGTTGGCTGTGAATTTATTGTGTTCTCGGGTAGTAGTTTTATTTTTCCTTTTTCGTTTAGTCGATTCTTGCACTAAAGTTATTACAATTTTTGTGTAAGCTGATATGTTGAGTGAATATTTTATTTTTTCCATACAAAACGAAATAAAAGGAATGTCTAAAAATTTTTTTACTTTAATTTTTTTAAATATAAACTTAATAGTAACTACCACAATCTTGTTCTAGGGCTCATGTAACCAATTATGATATGGTTAGTGACTGCTTGAACCACAATTAAGGCTTATTACCGACGATTAATTTTACAAATTCAAAACGTATAAGGCCTATAGATGGTGAAAAGTTGTACAAAAGAACTGTTCAGACGCGGAAAAGTAATCTAAGCATGAAACTCAGAACCAGAAACATTATACTCTATCTTCTTTCTCTTATATATTAATGAAATAAAGAGTGGTGTGTCCGTCTGTCTGTCTATAATACTCTATCTATCGCAAGTAGAGGGCTGAAATTTAAAAAGTATTAGACCCTGTGTACAAACATGTGCAACTCGGAGTCCGAATTTTAAAATGTTCTTTTTTTAATTAATTACAAACTGGGCTGGAAAAAATAAAATGAAGATATTATCTTTCTGTATGTTTTAGGCAAAGAAAAAACAAATCATTGCGTGGCTAACCCGGGCAACACCAGGTACTTCTGATCGTTTATTGTATTAGGTGCGTCAACAATGCGCTAATCCTACTAATATTTATATAAAAATGAGATCTTGTTGGGAATCTAAATTTAAGCTTATGCTTTGTATATCTCATGATGATTATTCATAAGTTCCTAAGATTATCAATCGAAATTAAATCTCTACTAGTGGTAGCGACCGAGGGTTGAAGCTTCAGGTTTGCAACTTATTGGATTTCTGATGACACAAAGGTCAATCATTTTTTTTTAATCAATAATTTGCTTATTACTAAATTAGCTTTACATATTTTTTTCCACAGATAAAACAACATATTATATTTTAAAACATTATAAACATAATTTGGATATAATTTTTTTTAATTGTTAGAGCAATTTAAAAAAAGTCAATTTAAAAAATAAATCCTAATATAATATATTTTGATAGATATTTTATAGAAAAACAAACTACATTATTACTTATCATCTAAAACACTAGACAGATGTACATCTTGAACAGAACCATTAAAGTTATTTTCGAGAAGTTGTGAATTTAAAAAAAAGCAGTAATATGTTCATTATTATAAATTCTAGAGCTACATAATTTGAAAATAATGATTTCTTCTCGAAGCATAAGCAAACACCGTGTGGTTCGAGAAAATAGGTGTGTGTTGAAACAAAAGACTAATGATAAGCGAGCTATACAAGGTACAATTTATACGACCATGATAGAGTAGTGTTAGGTTAAGAAACTGCTATTGTGATCACTTGGCGTGTTGAGTGATCTATGGAATCAAGGGTGAATATAATTAAGGTGCTGGATGAAAAGGAATGAGAAGGTACTAATCTTCTCGACTCCGGCTCGGACGGGTCATTTTCTCCGATGGAAGGTAAAGCGGGATAAATAAGGTTATAGGATTTTAATGTTCTTAGGTAGATGCTTTAATGTGTTGACGAGAATTTGATTTGAGAATTGTAAATGTTCGTTAAGAATTGATTTATTATTTAATAAAGCTGCTTGAATGAAAATATTTTCAGGTGTGTTTAATTTCATACCTTTATGAGATAAGTGAAGGGGTTTCATACACTGGTCAATTAGTTTGGGTTGATGATTGGTGTTTTTTTAGATGGTCTGCACATTTTGATTTGGTTCTATTGTATTTAAAATTAGAAATGTGCTCTTTATATCGAACCTTTAAACTACGGCTTATCTATCCAATATATATACTGTTGCATTCACAGTGAGTTTATAAATTCCATTTTTATTGTATTTATCATTTTTATTTAAATTTATATTACTAAGATTTTTCTTGATTGTGTTGTTTTGAACCTTTTGACAATATTGGTGATAAGATGAGTTTCAGGACCAGTATAGTTAATTTTATCATTTTTTTTTTTGATTAGAGCTATTTGGGTTTCCACTACTGAGGGTGGTAGAGAAGTTATTTGATCTGATTTTTTTTATTTAAGATTTTTTAGATAATTGAATGAGAATAACCTTTATTTGTGGCTATTAGTTTGATTAAATTTAGTTTAGTTTTATAGTAAGATTTGCTGAGAGGGATATTTAGTAACCGATGACTCAGACTATTGAAGGCAGCAAGTTTATGAGAGTTAGGATGATTAGAACCATTGGGAATAATTGCATCAGTATGGGTGGGTTTCCTGTATATTTTATAGCTTATTTTGTTATGCAAATGTTTGGAAATATTAAGGTCCAAGTGATACTGCCATTAGTTTCATTCTCCAGAGTGAAAGATAATTTTGGATGAATATTGTTGATTACTGTAGATATATTGGAAAGATTTGAATTGTTTTCATATATAATTAGGATGTCGTCGACATAACTGCAATAAAATTTGATGTTGAGCAAATTGTTAAAGTTATTACAGTCATCTGCAGTTTAGTTTACTGCGAGGGGAGCGCCTTGGACCATGAGGGCACAAAAGTGGCCTATTGGGTATTAAAACTATGAAATATAGGTCTAGGATTCAAAGGACTGCTGTTAAGAATGTTCTGGAATTAATATTAATTAATATCCTTATATGAACAGTCGTTTGATAAAGTTCATGTTAAATATTCTAAATAAATGAGCTATCAATGAGATTTTATAAATTTAAAAAAAATATCGACGAGGATGGGATTCGAACCCACGCGTGCAGAGCACATTGGATTAGCAGTCCAACGCCTTAACCACTCGGCCACCTCGTCCTATAAAAACTAGCGTTGAAATTACTTCATACGTTATAAAATAGATAAATAGAGCCTGTAAAAGTACCTTGTCAGCAAGTTCATGTATGACATGTGATAACAAAATGATTAGAGCCCCTTAAAATGATTATCTTCTTAAGAAGTAGCAACGTTTATTGATTATAGTTTTGCGTCTATAAATCTTAAATTTTTATAATATTTCCTGCCATTATAGAGATGTCTTGGCCTTGATCGAATGTACTTAAGGAAACCCATATAGGTAGGACCACGTAATAAACGCTGATTTTACCCGGTCTAATAGGTAATTGACGGTATAGTCAGGACTGGAATCCCGGCAAGGTGTTGTGAGGATAATGTTTCCTATAAGGTTTCCCACTCTTCTGCCAATAAAATACGGGTACATTCCCTCTAAAATCTACCCTACTCATCCCTATCCCATTGGTGTAACAAATGTGTATAGTATTGAAGGGTAGTAAGACGCAGTTGAAGAAAAACATACAAAGCTAAGTACCGAGTCGATGTTGGCTGATACGATACTGTGAGAAGGGCAGGTTTGTGTCAACATTGAGGGATTTTGAATGTATAGTGTGGTTAGAGCATTGGGAATTCTCTATAGGAGCGCTCACCAATATTAATGACTTAACTTAAGTGCAGAGAGCTAACACAATAAAATACCTTACCTGTACCACATTTATCTCACCTAATACTTTTATTTTCTCTAGTTCTACGCCATTTGTATCCACGGACCTAGAAAACTTAAAAGTAAAAATTGTATATTTGTTATATTGACAACTCCTATATTTCAAAGCTGATCTTTCTGATAATAAATTTGTAAATCTCGTTTTCTGCACGTTGTCTTAATAACCGCCCGGGATATCCGCATTAGTTACACTAATGGCCTTAGGACGTTTACTGCAGTCTTATTAAGTGAATGGGAGGTTGTTTTGACCGATCATAAATAACGTTCGGATCAAGGAGAGACAACATTCATATTAACCTGACCTAATCTAACCTAACCTATTCCTAAATGTTTATAACATTTGAAAATGAAGCGTCACAATAAATGTAAAAGCAACACTTACGGCCAGTATATCGAAACATTACTTCACAAGTTATAAAGATGTCAGCCAGAAGGAAACAAATATATAAGGTAGGATTAATGGGTTTTTCCTCAACCGCGTCAAACGCCCTATGACCAACCTGGTCCAAACGACCCGTATATTCCATTTGGAATAATTCCTGATTACACCAAACTTCATACGCTCACACTCTTGCACTGTAGCAATGAGGAAAGAAGATTCTACAGATATAGCCCATAGAGAGACAGAGAGACAGAGAGACAGAGAGACAGAGAGACAGAGAGAAAGAGGGGGAAATGATTTATATAAAAACATATCTCATTACGTCCATCTGGGAATCGAACCCTGACCTTTCCATCACCACCGTTTCAGTATATCGTGATAGAGGCGTCTGTGACCATACAGCCGCCGAATGGTTCTGAACTACATTTTTGTCATTATTTGTAACGTTAGAGTAGGTCCGTAAAGTTGGCAGAGCCCAAAACTGCACAAACAAATGATGAGGCCTATACGAATATTTAGTGCTGAATTTGTGTCACAAGAACACCCTTTTGCGTAATTTGTACCATCATAATTTTCTGTTATGGGTGATGCCAGAAGCACACACTGTATTTAGGCGTTTTCTCTAAAACTATACAGGCACAAATTATGGGGGTTGGATGTTCTTGTGGTTCAAATTCAGCACTAATATTTAATATTGGCATGAGGCTAATAATTTGTGCTATTGTTAGTCTGTGTTATGCATCCAATGTGTTTTGGTGTCCACACAAAAATTCTAGCGAAACAAATTATGAGAATAGGATATATATATATATAAAATTTCAAATACGTGTATATATATATATACGTGTATATATATATATATATATATACGTATTTGAAATTTTATGGAAATTAATTCCAAGATTTGGTTTGAAACGGGTATCTGATGTGTAAATAGCCTATATATATATATACATACTAGTGTATATAGCCTACCGTATATATAATATAGCCTATAAATATATACACTTCATATACCCGTTTCAAACCAAATCGTAGAATTAATTTCCATAAACATTCAAATTCTTGAAAATCAATCCTCAGTAAATTGCTATTAAGTTATTCACACCCTTCTCCTACTAGTGAACTACTCTGAGGTTAATAAGCAAGAAACCCGCTTTAGTGGCCATGTGGTCTAAGGCGTCACTCTCACAATCAACTAAACGTGGAGTTCAGTGTTTAAAATCCTGTCGGGTGTGTACTGATGGTGGTTTTCAACTCTCTCTCCACGCAATCACAATCAACTAAACGTGGAGTTCAGTGTTTAAAATCCTGTCGGGTGTGTACTAATGGTGGTTTTCAACTCTCTCTCCACGCAAATGCAGGTCTATCTCCAATGAATTCAGCCTTCATCATCCCTAACACGTTAATGTAATCATTACGTATGTGTACAACCTAGACGCGTGGTAAGACGTGGTGTTAATTTTTTCCAATTAGTGAGAATTAAAACCACGAGTGAGCCTTGTAGTGTTTATTTATAATAACTAAGAACCATAAAACCGTCTCATCTGCGATCCCCCCCCCGGTACAGACATGCAGAGACAAGAGAGAGAATTACAAGAATTAACTTTTAATTTGTGGACATATAAAACATCTAAATGTCTCGTCATCTCGTTTCAAAAAATTTTCATAATGACAATACTCACTCTATATGAAAGAGTAAAAATTAGAACAAATCATTAATATCAATAAAAAAAGTAATGAATAGCTAGAGGGAATAAATTGTTTTAGAATTTTTATCTTCCCTTGACAAAAAAATATGTCGTTCATCATTGGAGGAGATAATTTTACAAACACACTTTTGTTTTATATTGTTATTATTCCCTATTATTCCCTATTATTATTATTATTATTATTATTATTATTATTATTATTATTATTATTATTATTATTATTATTATTATTATTATTATTATTATTATTATTATTATTATTATTAATAATTTGTACTTTCTGAACCGACTTATTATATCAGCACACCGGAATTTTCTATGATCAAGCGTGAAAGGTAGTATCAATTTTGCCGGTAAAGGTATTTTCACATACCTTCCAGGAATATCTTACATGTCACAATAATTGTATGGGGATCAACATCTTTACTTCCTCTCCGAAGGAAGTTTTACTTTGGGTTTTAATCACTCAATAAAAAACCTGTTGACTCTGGTTGGATTTGAACTCACGGCCATCGTGTCCTGGGTTAAAACTTTACCCCAAGACCACCTAAGTCAACCACGGTTCTATTTTTGCATAATGTAAACATATAGGAGTGTTATGACAATAGGCCTACTCTTGATCTAGAAAGTAACTAGAGGAGCAAACGCGCACTTCCCAAACTATTTTATAATTCCGTTCTTGATTGGGAATCTATATTGTAAAGAGTGAGTTCATAGCACATCCACGTTGTATTTATGTTAAGAATATTCGTTCATTCCTTTTTTTTAGTACCACGTCCTACTACCCATTCGGGCTACAAGCCTATGCACTAATTAAACTAATATTTTAGAGGAATATTTAGAGCAAGTGGAAGACGATACTAACACATTAGACCATGCGATCACTCACTTTCAACTGTAACCAGTGGAAACACTGAGCTCGAGCATGAATCATCCTCGTCACTGTATCTAAAAGATATATTGCTTTTGCCGACCATAAGGAAACGATTACAAGTAGCAAGTAGACCTCTCTTGTAGATTCCCACGCCATGTAATACCCATAATCCCCAGAGTTTGACCCGGGACTAACTTAGCGGGGCTCCCCAAACCACTCTCGTACCGAGGTTAAGAGGTCGTTGTGGCTGAAGGTGGGAATGGGGTGGTTACTCCATGAAATGGCACCGCCACCCCTTGGGGGGAAGAGCAGAATTATCCCCAGAGTTTGACCCGGGACTAGCTTAGCGGGGCTCCCCAAACCACTCTCGTACCGAGGTTAAGAGGTCGTTGTGGCTGAAGGTGGGAATGGGATGGTTACTCCATGAAATGGCACCGCCACCCTTTGGGGGGAAGAGCAGAATTGATAACTGGGGTAACCCACAGAGTCTAGGATAAAACTATCTTTACTCTTTTTCCTGTTCCGAGCTAATAAAACTGAGCGTTTGGATCCAACCAAACTTGGGACACCCACGAGATAGATTTTAGATTATTAATGTGTAATATTTCGAGAGGAAACTAGGGATTCATGAAGATTCGAAAACCTCCCCCTTAAGGTGGGGTGCTAGTGAGCGCCAGTTTGGTGCATTAATTTTGCAGTTTTTATAGCATAAACATTTATTTGGCCAAAACAAATCAAATATTTCTTCTATAGAAACATAGAGTTTAACTTTCTGCGCATGCTAATCTCAACAGTTCTTGATAGTTTGGTGCATTAATTTTGCAGTTTTTATAGCATAAACATTTTTTGGCAAAAATAAATCAAATATTTCTTCTATAGAAATATAGAGTTATGTTTTCTGCACATGCTAATCTCAAGAGTTCTTGAATGTTTGTCATGAGCATAGCGGCATTTGGTGACAAACTTTTTAAATGAAGAGAAAAAGTTGTCACTAAATTCCAGGACACCCTTAACAGATATTAAAGAACTGTTGAGATTAGCATGTGCAGAAAACATAACTCTATATTTCTATAGAAGAAATATTTGATTTATTTTTGCGAAAAAATGTTTATGCTATAAAAACTTCGAATAATACTCCCCTAAACTCACGCTCACTAGCACCCCATCTTAAGAACCCCTAAAAGACCCCCATAACAATAAACACAGGATATTGGGTTACCCTAATACAATTTGACAAAGGGACTCACTTCGGTGGACGCGTGGTCTAAGGCGTCACTATCCGTAATAGACTAGGCAGCTGATGATGGGGAGATTGGTGTTCGATCTCAGTCAGATATCCTGAGGGTGATTTTTTTATAAATGGTTTTCCATTTTCCCTCTACGCAAATGCTGATACACTCCCTCTCAGTTCAACCTTCCTCAATACTAAAAACATTAGAGTAATTAGGACATAGGTATAACCCGAACGTGTAGTGAGATGGGATGCTAAGAAAACACCAACAAATAGACAAAGCACACCATAGTTTAAAACCGGTTTTTATTGAAATACGTGGATCCGAAATTTTAAAAACGATCCAAATTGATTCCAACTCAATTTGAGCCATGAAATGTAGGCACGAGAATCAAATATAATATCCTAGATTGTTCTTAACACTGAGCTATACAGGCTCAAGCTATGCGTAGTGTAACACATCAATTATTATTTTAAGGCAGAGTATTATACAATTATAAGATTGACAAGCTTCTTAAAGCTTGCTCTACCACTAATATATTCGGGTTCCTGCTTTTCCCAGTCATACATAATCATTATTTTATGATAAAGTATATTATGTTATTTATTTAGCACCGTGCCTAACTACACGTTAAGGTTATACGCTTAAATACTAATTACACTGATGGGGTAGGAGTTGGGAAGGTTGAATATAGAGGAGGTGAACCCGCATTTGCGTGAAAGGAGAGTGGAAACCCATTTGGTAAAAACCACCCCTAGTTCACCCGAGCGAGATTAGAACCTCTAGCTCCCCATCCTCGGCAGTCTAACTCAACAGGAAACTAGCGCGTTAGCTAACTACGCCACCGAGGCCTGTAAAGTCTATAATGGAAGTGTTATACTGTCAGCTACCTACTCAAAGCTATCAAAAGCTATCAGAAACACAGCTTTATGTTTTAACACTTGACTACCCTGGTTTCTAATTTTTTTTTTAGGAGCATAAATCATTATATTTTTAAGGTAGAGTCTGTGATAGACGTGTAATATTGACAGCTATTCAAATCCAACAGAAACACAGCAACATGCTCTAGCACTAGTTATCAAGGTTTGTCTTGTACACAACAAGGACATAGATAAAGCATTATTTCAGGTAGAGTCTATTATTAACGTGTTAAATCGTCAGATAATCCAATATATCGGAGTATATTATGGAAGTGCATTTAAAATTGCCACCCCATTCGGTAAAGGTTGAATACAATGAACAAATATTGAGTCAAGGTAAATATCTTAAATTACAAAGTGTGTAGTAAAATAAAAAAAGCCTATATGACTAGAGTATAAACAACTTGTATAGGGTTTTAATTATAATGAAATTTATCTTCAATATTCAATTTTATTAATTAAATAATTTGAACACATATCTTTGTAATTTGTAAACGACAATATCTAATTCTTAACATATATTTTATTCATTTACTCTTTAGGAAAGATTCATTTAGAACGTTTTCTAAAATGTTGTTAAATATAATATACTTTGAATTTTAAAATGCCAAATGGACAAGGGAATCGAGCCCGGGACCTTTATCTTAGCACGCCAATGCTCTAGCCACTGAGCTATTCACGAATTTTTAAATTTTAAGAAAATTATATTTAGATGGATTTGTACCCGTAATTAACAAAATATAATAGCTTAGCTATTTAATCCATCATGATTTTACTTTTATAGCTAATATTTTATCAAAAATTAGAACAAAGCCATAATTTACATGTACCAAAAGGCACCCCATTCAGAGCGACACACGCTAACCAATAGGTCTACAAAATCGTTTTTCAATGGGGGGGATGAACAAAATAAAAACCCATTTTAAACTTTCTAAAGCATGTTGATGACAGAATACATCTATCAATCTAGTCGTTCCTCCATTCATCAGAAACTGTCAGACGATTCTGTCAGCGTGCTTAGCAAAATACTAACACAAAGCTAACACAAAACTTTTTTTTAAATATCTCAACCCGGTTAATCGTCAACTCTCTGAATTTGAATTGTTCTTAGCTCATGATTGTCATTTACGATTCTATACATCTAAACTTACGATGGCAGCCACGCGAGAAAAAGGATTCACTCTCGTCTTGTCTGACTCGGCAAAGTGACAAAGATACCAGTGCTAGTGTGCTTGGGGGGTGTAGTGAGAAGGTCCGTTTCCTCCCCCTCCCCCGCTCCATGAAAGTACTGGTACATTTAATGTAAACTTAGCTAAGACGATAACGTGTCTGTCTACTGAGCTAACGGTCCAGGGTTCCATTCCTGGCGTGGCTGAAAAAGGTATCATTCGTTAAATGTGGGTTCCCCTTTCGCAGTGATGAATTAACGGCCAGGGGAGGCTGGATGTTGTGTTTGTTCAAAATTTATGTTAATTTATAAGTCGTACGTTGATATTATAATCAGTCGGTTCAGGAGGTACACGTTAAATATCTCAAATAAATTTAAAAAAATAACCTTTCACATCCTTACCCAGTGAGTGTAGTTGGTTAGCCCAGATGAATACCAAGATGCAGAGCAAAAATATCTGTATAAATAGCTCGTAACTAGCGCCAATAGCCAGGTGGACAAAGTCGTATATCTCTTTTGGTCCGGTTTTTCCTTTGAAGTCAAGGAACAAATCCCTGTCAAATGTATTATGAATGGCTTACGGCTCACTATACACACACATTCTGCCTGGACGGTTATTAAAATGCTGTTCAACAAAATTCAAAACAAAACAAACTATTAAATAATTTATATTATGAAAATTGAAAAATGTCACCTGGACATGGGAATTGAACCCGGGACCTTTGGCTTAGTACGGGTGCGATGCCCGTGTCCAGGTGTAATTTTAAAATTTTCAGAATATGATATCTAGATGCGAGTAAATCCTCACTAAAACAATTATAAATAGCTTTGGCTATTTGATTATTAAATAATTGATAAGGTTCTCTAAATATCTCTGGATATTCATTGAACTCGTGACTTATTTTCAAGCAAGGAGTTTTCCCATCAGCGAACTTTTGGGTGTCTTATTATTTAATTCTTTTAAAGGTAGAGAAAAGGGGAAAAACTAGTTAAAAAAAAAGAAACAAAAAGCAGAAATAAGAAGGCAAAAGGTTTAGTTAGTGTTTTATTTTACTATCCAACTCCTTAGTTCAATTGATATTGAATCTGTCTACTGAACTATAGGTCCCGGGTTCCTGGCATAGTCTAGCCATTACTATTTATCTCTGGTAAATTGGCCACCGAAGAAATAGGTGGCGTGTCTGTTTTGTATTAGGCTAATTTGTAGGTCGTGTGATGATATAATCAGATTACACACAATGTACGGTACATGTTAGATACACTTAATAAAAATAATAGTTGTGCTGAATCCCGCTTTGGTGGGCACGCTTACTAAATTTTAAGCTCAACTAGTCTAATTTGCCGGTAAGAGGGAGGTCACAGCTCTAATCTCAGCTGAGTGTATTGAGGTTTATTTTATTAAGGACTTCCTACTACCTCTCCATGCAAATGAGTGTTCATTTCCTCTTAGCTCTACCTTACTCGTACCTATGACATCAGTCAATTAGAGCAGATTGGTATTTAGAGGCAGTGCCTAATTTTTTTTATTGCAGACAGTTTTTGGTTATTTCATCTTTAACTGAGCTTTATTTTAAATGCCATTTATTAAAAATCAATAATTGGCTTTATTTTGTTGCCTCCTGATTATAGTTAGAACTTTGTTAAATGGAGAACTTTTAATATTCTTTCAACGGAAGTTTTACAAAAAAAAAATTCAATCACTTTTATTTGGTAATACTTTCACAATAAAACGATTATAAATTTTATCCAAGGAAGCAAGCTTGAATATGAATCCACACCTTTTCCTTGATAGTTTTTGAAAAACTGATTAAAAACACCCAACCTTCGTTCAAAACAACAGGGATTAAAACCTAGACCTTCTTAATCAGGGTTTGAAAACCTACAAGGCAGTCCAATCCATTAACTCGATTTATTGCTTGCCTATTTATTTAGATAAGGAAACCAGGTTCAATTCCTATCACGACTGAAGAAATATCACGTTTTAAAATTTAATCTTCCCCTTTCTCAGTGATGAATTATCGACCATATTACTGGATGCTTTGACTGTTAAAGAGTTCAGCTATTTCTTCGCAAGTCGTACCATCAGTAAATTCAATTAATATAAATAGTTTGACTAGTGTAAAAGTTAAAGATGGCAGCTCACATATAGCCCCACCTGAGTCTACTAAGCTATCCCATCTTCTCTCACTAAATCATTCTATGATTCTCCTCTCCTTTCACAGCTATTACTCCTAGCTAGTCAGTGGGTAGGCAACCTAATTGACAGGCGTGCTCAGCGGGAGCGCCTACGACGCGAGCGAGATCACTTCGTTACATGGTCAGAGTTGACGTAATCACGTGTTTATTGGGGGGAACACAATTAAATGTATGACAAGGAGAACACCACGGAAATAGTATCGCTATTTTGTGCAATCCACTATAGTGATTCAGCAATGATTTTTTTTACCACGTCTAACCACATATTATGGCTCTTTGCATATATTAATTACGCTAATAGGGTTGGCGTAAGTAAGGTATAATTTAAACAACGTGTACCCGAATTTGCGTGGATAAATAGTAATAAACTATTTAGGAAAATACCCCCCTCCTTCCTCAGGACACCTGGCTGGTATTCGAGCTTTGACCTCCCTGGAAACTAAATAAGTCTTATGTTTAGGCCATGTTTCGACCGGTGTGGACTTTCTACCTAGCTTAGCCATAGGATAAGCCAAAACGCCAGGATCCTTAAAATAATGTGATCTTTTATTAGAGAAAAGCAAGACTGATCTACAGTGATAGGCTATAACATTAACTAAAAAGGCCAAAGGCTGAGCATTAGTAACAGTTTACTAGACTTTTAGGAAGAGTATTTACAATGTCCTTAAGATTAATTGATTCAAATGGTAAACTATCACAATAGACAATAAAAAAAGTTCTTATTAAAACATAATTATTTTTTATTAACTACCATTAAATAATATATTCACAACCTTGTTAATGGATTGGTTTTAAATTGCATAACCTACATAATATATGTAACTTCTCAATAAAACAAAACCAAAAATTACGCCTGTTATCTTATATTCCCGATAAAAAATTGCTTTGAATCACAGAAGTATGATAATAATACTTTAAAACAATATTTATAATAAATGTATTAAATACTCGTATAATAAATAACTATATGGAATTGTTTTTGGTAACTTCCGTTCACAGGGTAGAAGGCTGGGATACGGGGTGGGGGATATAATCTCATATAGCCTACATTAATTATTTTGATAAATTTGAATAATTTGAAGTCAACCTCAGGATCTTTAATTGGTCAATGAACTATACAAAATTATTACAATGCTCAAGGTCTTTACTAACTTAAAAGTTAAAAACAAGATATTTAATATCGTGTGAGATAGTCAGATATTTGTAGCTATCAAAATTACAACCTTTGATATCTAAGCTAGGGGAATTTAGTGTGCACTATATTATCCTACTGTTTAAATCACAACACTATCTAGAATATAATTTAACTGTAGAAAACTCAAGCCATTCATTCATCACTGGGCAAGGCAAAGCCTCTAGTTCATAAAAAAAAAATTAAAAAAAATAGTCGATTCTGCGGATCAAACCCTGGATACTCGTCTCCATAGAAAAGTGAGCAAAGGGAATGGATATAATAAAGGCAGTTCAATCAATACATACTAACCAACTTCATTGGCCGCAAGGTCTAGGGATGCATTTATCCAACTGTACCTCCCCTTGGGCTCCGCCATAGGTACCTCAGGCTGCGTGAGGCCATTTTATAATAATATATGTTTGTCTTACACACTATAAAATAGCATCAGTAATTAGGATTGGCAATTTTTTCAAATCTGAATAAAGTGTAAACATTCTTATAAGGGCTCCAGCATGTATTTTTTCTTGTGCTGGGGTATTTACTAAACTAAATTGATTTAAAACATTTGTTTCAGAGTTCTCAGCTAGAGCCATGTCCAAACCTTATCGATGTAAATGGACGACCCTAAAGACTAAAGTACAGAATTTAGGGCGATCTCACAGTGTTTTTAAAGTGTGTAAGTAAACCTTTCAAACCTATCGGTCACAAAACCACCGCGGTGATCACTTGGTCTAGGACATGAGTCTCGCAATAGACTGGGTTGATGGTGACACAAAGTTTGAGGTTGCATGGTGCACTAAGTTTGGTTTTAACATACCCAGTGCCGTGGCTTGATGCCAGCCAGGGTAGGACTAATTAGAGATTACCAGTGAGATGTTCTCATTGCTCAGTAGAAAACTCACTGGCCAGATATTAGTGAAACTATATTTCAATGTGAGGTTTGTAAATCAAAATATACCTATGATTGGTCAAATGGAGCTATACTATGTGATAACATATCACAGATACAACTTCAACTAATTCTAACCTGTTTCGGTGGTTGCATGGTCTAAGGCATAATTCTTGCAATAGACTAGACTGCCGATGACAGGGAGATCGGGCTTCTAGTCCCGATAGAATGTACTGGGGTTGATTTTTTTCTAAATGGTGTTCACTCTCTCTCACTTCACGCAATTGAGTATGCACTTCCTCTAAATACAACCTCCTCCCTCTTCCCTAACTCACAAGCGTAATTAATATANTGCTTATGAGAATTATTCTAATTTCACCCAAGGAGTATCCTGCCAAAGTTTGATGCAATGTTTTAGAAACACGTTGTATATGCGTATAACCTGAACACTGAACAGATAGTAAAAAGCAGTTCTGAAAAAAGTCTGCATATCTTGGTAACAGCACACGCCACGCCACTGGAATTATGTTATTGTTTTTCCATACCTTCACCAATACAATGTGGGTGCACTTCCTCTAAACCACACTCCTCATTCTTACCACTTCTATTCTTAGATCATAGTCGTTAGTGGCCGAAGTGGTAAACTTAATAAATAAATAACAGCCACGCTGGCGTAGTTGGCCTAACGCGCTTGTATCGTGTTGAGCCAGACTGCCAAGGACGGGGTAATCGGGGTTCAAATCTCGGTCGGGTGAACTGAGGGTGGTTTTTACTAAATGGTTTTCCACTCTCCCTCCACACAAATGTGGGTTCAATTCTCCAAAATACAACCCTTTCAATTCCTAACCCATTAGCGTAAATAGTACTTAAGCGTATAGCCCGAACGGGTAGTAAGACGTGGTGCTAATATTATTATTAATAAATAAATTAGTAAAATAACAAACTCGTCCACGTAGATAAACGACACGTTTCATCAAATTTCCGAACAAGTCAACCATAGCTTGCTACATCGCAATAGTCTCCTTTAATGAGTGCGCTCTTTCGTGAACTTTGTAGCAAACTTGTCAGAAATGAACAAAGTTTGGCCCAGAACATTTTCACTAAGAAAACACTTCCCATCAATTTTAGTCGGTGACCTCCCTCGCGGTGGGGTCGAATGTTTCCGGACTAGCAATCAGGCGGGCATTGTGCGGGGACCCTTTCCATTTAACCCCAATCACGAGGGCAGACTCCCAAGAGTCGCCAACGCTGACAATATTCCCGCCCTGACCACCGGCAGGCGAGGAACAAAACTATATTCCCTCTCGATCTCGTTCGGAAATACGGGCGGGCATTTTAACCAGCTCTACAGAAGAAAGTCTCTTGACCCATGTAAAATCATCATCAATCACCGTATATATATATATATATTTTTTAGCACCACGGGTTTATGTACAACAAGCTACTCTAATGTGTAAGGGATGAGGAAGGTTGAATTTAGAGGAGGTGTACCCACATTAGCATGTAGGGAGAGTGGAAAATCATTTAGGAAACAACCCTCAGTCCCCCTAACCAGGATCGAACCCCGATCCGCCCACTCTAATATTTTGCAAGAATGATGCCTTAGACAATGCGGCCACCATAGTGGGTCACCGCATATTAATACTCTTCAGTATTTCCCCCCCAAATTTTGGAGGAAGATGGAGAAAACGTTTGAAATTATAAATTTATTTGGGATATTTAACGCGTACTTTTTTAATAGATTGATCATATCAGAACTTGATTTGCAAACTAACTTAATTTTATAATTGTAAAAACATCCAGTGCCACGATTTCATCAATAATAAATGTTTAGGAAATTACAAGAATCGAGCCTGGACCCAATAGAGCAATAGGCAGATGCGTTACCGGCTGAAATGCAAATATCGGATATAATTTAGTAAAAAAAATCACCCTCTGTACACCAACCGGTGAGATGAATCCGGACCTCCAGATCACCAGCAAATCAGTAAATATGAGCTTGATGTTCAGTCCGTTTGCCCACCGATACGGGTGTGATGAAAGTAAAGCCAGTGAGTATTGCAGCCCGTTAGAACTATCCCCATTATAATTATATTTATGAGTTTGGAATGTAAAGAGTAGAATTTAGAGGATGTGTACCACCATAAGCGTTGAATAAAAAGGTAAAATCATTTAGAAAAAAACAACTCAATACACCCAGCTTGAATTTTTAACCTGACCTCTCAGCCACCGGCAAACCACATTAGACTATATTATATCACGCCTTTGTTCGGGTGCCCATAAGTGTAGATGTTTATATAATTATTATTAACTTGTCACAATAATTTAATAACCGACCCCAAGATGTAGTGGTCAGTGCACCTGGTTACGAGCCTAGGGGTCACGAGCTCAATTCCCAGTTGGTACCTTGGGTATTCTTCCCGAAAGGGGAGTTACCCCAACGGTCACCAGGGTTTGGCTAGTTAGGCTTAAGCTAGATTTAAGTGTTTCCACTAATTACACATAATCACTATCAACCTCACCTCATCTCGTCGGGAGATGGAAAGAACCTCAACGGATAGGATGTATGATTAATAAATTCGGACGTCGTCTGGGCAACGGTCTATTAGTAGGCCTACTGGCTAATCTTTCCACAAACTGGGCTACGACTGATGTAGCCCAGACGCGCAATATATTAACTTACAGTACCTTAAATTATTGGAATAGTTGCTCTTGACTCTTGTGTGAATGCGTCCAAAAAACCCCAAATTATAATTTCATTCCATAGCCTTTCATTTTCCTTTTTAAAGTGCTAGCCAGCAGTCAAGACCTCTAGAAGGTTAGCGTTGAGGAAATACAGAGCACAAGGCTTATAATAAAACAAAGAGACTACCTTTGTGTACAATGAATTACAACAATATAGTAATAACAATAATATTAATAATAATAATAGTAATAATAATACGTTCCACACATTTAACACAGAAGATGTAGTAATACGCACACGTAAAATAGCTGGATGGTTTGTCCCTGTATTTATTATTACTATTGGAACATGCAATGCAAACACCGTTATTTGGTACTATCTTAATTAATTATCTATTACATAATCTACGTTTGTCTTTGGACGTTTACCATAAAGGTATAGTACTTAGTTGTTTTTAATTGGTTTTATTTATTGGTGGTATTTAAAGTGCACTGTATGAACCCACTGATTATATCAGCACACGAATTATAAACTAACTTATATCTATAATTTACCAAATACTGATGATACATTTTTAGGTCATGCTAGGAATCAAACCCAGGACCATTATCTTAGTAGGTAGACAATTTTAACGACTTAACTAAAGTGTTGGAATAGTTTACTATATATTAATAAACAAACCACGACCCTTCTTAAATGTCATTGAGCTTTACTACAGGTAGATATTAATAGGAAAATAGCTATAAATGTTACTAGATATATTTTCACGTCTAAAATAAAATTAATAAAATAGTAAAATGTTATCAATACTGACCACAAAAAAGTTTATATTTTTAGGAATAATTTTTCCCATGAAAATAAGACTGTACAAACTATCTGATTTGTACCAGAAATAAGGTAGATTTATGCGACTTTTTTTTGGCCTAAGTTTAGAAATTAGAATAAATTAAACAAATCATTAAAAAGTACTACATATATTAGCAGTAAATGTATTGCTTTCTCAAATATTTTAAAAGTAAATTTATTGTTATTTAATATTCATTAAATCTACACTAGTGATCACATGGATGAATTTATCTGTCTCGTCATCTCTGGTTTATCTGTGACAAGAAGGTCAAAGTTTGAATCCCGAACGAGTGTATCGACAAGGCTATTGCTAAATTGTTTCCCCCACCCCCTAATGACATTCTTGCTCCTATAATCACATCAATATCCTGGACAGGCACACACGTGGTGCCAGGGTTTGGGAAAGGGAGGTGGGTTAGGGGATGAAGAACCCAATATTTAGAGTAAGCCACGTGACAATCATTAAAGATTAAAAAATAAATATTAATTTGAATGATAAAACACATACGTAATTTAAACCAGAACACTCTTATGCCGTGGAACTATTCTTATGAAAATACCCGGTGGCTGTTATTGTTTTTTTACTTTCTCTTAATTCTTTTTGGATGTATCTTAGACGCTACAGTAAGACACTTCATTTCAAAAATCAAGGTCAATATTATACGCTTCAGTGGATGAAGGATCTAAGGGTACGGCCAGACTGGGCGAGCGACTAAAGTGTAAATTATAGCACATTGGTTGTAATGAGAGGTGGCCAGACTGGAGCGAGAGAGCGCGCGCGCTTGACAGATAGAGTTGGTTCTATTTTTCAAGCGCGTGCGCTCGAGACGGTACAGTCTAGTTTACAGGCTCTAGACACTATTATTGAATATTGGTTCATTGAGTGCTAGGAAAACGTCTCAATTTGACATGATGTTTGACTTTTTTTTAAAGATAATTGTAGATAGGTCTAGCAGACTTGCTACTAACGGCCTAATTTAGTTGGTACAATCATAAACCATACTTATATATAGCTATATATGTAAAACTGATATGTTAAAATACTTCAATATTATCAAAGTAGTCCTTTACAAATAAGAATCACCATTAGCGTGGAGAGAGGATGGGGAAACCACAACAATAAATCACTTGTCGAAAACCAGCCTCAGTTCACTGAACTAAGATTCGAACCTTTGCCTCCTCGTCAATAACTATCGAGAGCTATCTGCTAATCACGCGCTCCCTCGCCAGTCTGGCCACCCAGTCAATCAGTCGCTCGCTCGCACGCTTGTCAGTCTGGCCGAACCCTAAGGAGTAATTCTTGTGTTAGACTGTTTTGCTGATAACGGGAAGGTTAGGGAATGAATCCCGGTAATGTCTACTGAGGGCTGTTTTTCCTAAACGGTTTCCCACTCTTCTTCCACGCAAATGCGGGTAAACTTCCTCTAAAATGCTTCTTTCATCATTCCTACCCTATTAGAGTAATTATTTTTATCCATATTACCTGAACAGATAGTAAGATGCAGTGATAATCATTTAAATATAATACCATCAAGTAGGTCTTTGGCCGATCAAATAAGGTTCAGTTAGTATTGGACTGGGTATATTAATAGAGTTCTCGCCAAATCCCTAAATATAGTAAAACCATTTTAATAACTTTATTTACTGGAAAACTCGCTTAGTATAAGTTAAATAGGTACACTATGCTATGTTATATGATGGGTAGAGACCATCAATAATCTTCCTGTGTATGTAACAAACTATATGCATTTATTTAATAATTATAACTTGAAAAAAATTCCAATTTATTTTTATCTAATAATGCACTTAAAGTCTAAAGTTATTTTAAATAATTTAGATATTCCTTTTTAACGATGTGTACATCTAATTTTATTATATTATTAAGTACTTACTGCTATACAACTTTTATAGGCTAAGAAATGGCTACGTACAGCCATGAACATAAAACATGATCAGTGCTCCGGCAGTAATTGTACTGTGGAGTATTCGTCACGCCCGGAAAAAAAAAAGTTATCGAACAAGTCGTTTATTTAGTTTTATTATCCTCAGTGGTACGACGTTTGATGTTCTAGTACCCAGTTTGGTCACGACACGAGGTGTAGCGCTACTGTCGGGACGTGACATTAGTTCCACTCACGTACACTAACGTGTCCCATCAGGTCGGACGCAGCCCGGCAGGTAGCGAATATACCTTCAAAGGGGAAGATGAAACAACTCATAAAAGGAAAAAAGGAAAAAAGGAAAAATGTTTTACTCTAGACCTTTCTTTTAATTTCGAGTTTTGACACTTAAGTTGGGGTGCTAGTGAGCGTGAGTTTAGGGGAGTATTTTCGAAGTTTTTATAGCAAAACGTTTTTTGGCAAAAATAGATCAAATATTTCTTCTATAGAATCATAGAGCTTAGTTTTCTGCACATACTAATCTCAACAGTTCTTTAATATCTGTCAAGGGTGTCCTGGAATTTAGTGACAACTTTTTCTCTGCATTTAAAAAGTTTGTCACCAAATGCCGCTATGATCATGATAGATATTCAAGAACTCTTGAGATTAGCATGTGCAGAAAGCTAAACTACATGTTTCTATAGAAGAAATATTTGATCTATTTTGGCCAAAAAACGTTTATGCTATAAAAACTGCAAAATTAATGCACTAAACTGGCGCTCATTAGCACGCCACCTTAAGTTTTATTTTGTGTGTGCATCCCGGAGAAAACTTACCTGGGATTTTCGCGTATTAACACTAATGGGGTTGAGATTATATAACTTAACAGGAAATCTACTGGAAATGACGTGTAGGATTAGTGATTAAATATTTAGGACAAGCCACTCTCAATACCCGGGCAGATTTTCAAGCCCCAACTTCCCCGACACCGGTCAACTAGAGTGAATGAGTCGAGGACATATCCCCCGTGTCTTCAATGGTGATTGGAGTAATGGTATTAAATTATATCTAAAGAGTGAAATTTTCTATGAATTTTCGAGCCTTGTCATTTCTTTTAATTTTTATTTATTGGTCCGGGGTTCAATATCCTCGGTCCCGGCACAGATTTGTCTGATTGCCAAACCCTTCCTTCACCTCTGACAAGATGTGTATTAATCACAACTTGTGAATGTGTGGAATGCCAGGCCTCCACCGTGGTTCGGATTCCACGTTAAACTGTAGGTCCTCCATTTCATCTCACAATCACCCTACTATTACACATTAGCGTAAGTGCGTATAACCCGAACGGGTAGTAAGACGCGGTGCTAATAATAATAATAATAATAATAATAATAATATATTTATTTGAGGTATTTAACCTGCACTTTATAAAACAACTTATTATATCAGCACACGAGAATTTCCATGAGTGAGAGTGAAAGGGCCTACCAATTTTGCCGAGAAAGGGAATTCCACATACCTTCCAGGGTTATTTAACATCCCACACTTGACATGGGAACAACGGATTTACTTCCCCTCCAGAGGAAGTTGTGCAATGGATTTGTATCGCTTGAGAAAATTCTGTCGTATCCGACCGGGTTTGAACCCACGAGCATCGGGTCTTGAGGCGAACACTTTACCCCAAGATCCCTGAGGTCGACTTCGGGCCTTGTCAGTAAACGTTTGCGACGATCTCTTCTGATCGAGATTAGACATTTAGACAATTAGAAGCGTGTGTGAAGAAAGTACTTTATTTCATAATCACGTCCCGCTACCCTTTCGGACTACACGCATACGAACTAATTACTCAGAGTATAACCCCATTGGGTAGTAGGACATGGTGCTAAACAAAACAACACACTATTTATTCATATTCTTTAGGGAGGAGGAAGGGTGAGCTTTGAGTAAATGTATATTCATTTGCATGTAGAGTAATGGAAAACCATTTAGATTTTTTTTTTAAAGTACACCCGAACGGGATTATAAGCCCAATCACCCCGTCATGGATGTACAATCTATTGCTAGAGTGACGCCTTAGACCATTCGACCATCAATGCGTGTTGTCAGAAAAATAAATATAACAAGAAGTCCATTTTTTTAAATACTAATACACCTTTAACTGATATTTCTAATTTTCTTCCACTGCAGTGTTTTCTAAATATTCGTACAATATCCCGTTTCATATTTAGTACAAACTCATGGGCGTACAAATTAATTTTACTTTGAATATACTAGGGGCCACCATAATCTAATATTTCGAAAATGACACAATATTTTGATTGAATCTAAAATAACTAGAGACACCGGTTGGAAATGAAAGTTATAAAGACCTTTCTTTTTTCCACTGTGGTGTACACTTTAAGATAGGTTTGTATTGTAATCTGTTGAGGTGAGACTGAAACCTCACAGGGTAAGAGAAGTGTACGTAGTGATAACAATATCACTTTCTCTCTCTCTATGTATGTATATATAAATATATATACATATTTATATATAAGTAAATATAAGCCTATAAATATACAATATATATACAATATATTATCGTCCAAACCCGATTCCAGGACAAACTATACCGGGCTAAGCTGAATTGATATATCATTATTAGAATTCTAGTTATTGAACTTTAAACACAATCTTAATACGCTTTTCTAAATAATAAAATGTCTCCTTAATAAAACTGATGGTGTGCCTTGACAATTTAATGCCTTGTTCAGTGTGCCGTGAGTTAAAATAATGTAAATAGCTGCTCTAAGCTATACCCTCTCCTCACCCAATATCTTGTTTAAGATATGTATAGTCTACACGGCTAGAAACGAATGGTTGGGGGAGGAGTAAAATCGGTCCAAAGTGTAGATTCATTAAAGTGGTTGGTTTTGCCTCGTCTCGGCTCCCTCCCTCCCTCCAAGCAGAGGCCAGTATCTAATAAAGACAATTTCTCCAGAGGTCACTTCCAGTCACGATTCCAAGGTTCTGGATAATGATCCGGGCTCTCACAAATGGCGGAGGTTCAACCCGTTCATGTCCTGCGATATAACTAAAGATTTCGCTCAGTTTTGGGATTAACGAGGCCACCTAGTCGAAGAAATGAACCGCATTTCAGACGTCCAGGAATCCCGCTTTATTTAATAACGTTTTTTTGTTAGTTCAAAACATGACTCATGTCTAAAAGGAGAAGAAAGATGACCCCTACATTTTAGCGCTAAGGGTGCTACATAGAAGGGCAATGAGATTCGTTGCACACGTTTAGAACTCTCAGATTATTAAATAAGTTGTTTAATATTTAAAAAAATATATTTTACAACAAAATTTAGGTGAAAATCATCCACAGGTTTCTGACCAGTTGAAAAGTTATATTTTGGATTTAAAAAAAAAATCAATGACATTTTTCGTGGTAATATGCACTTCTGAGATTAAAGCAAAATGTTATAAACCTAGATCCATCTTTCCTCTCTCGAATATAGTCATGTTTTGATAATGTCATAGTAGAAAATATATAATAAATGTGGGATTGTTTTATAAGGTTTTATGTAAGTTATAACAACATATTTAAAACACATTTAACTTAAAATTTTAACTTTTAAACTTGTCAGAACTTTCACCTACATTTTGGTGAAAACGATTAAAATAATAATCAAATCATTTTATAAATAATTCGGGATTTCTTAACATATGCAACGCTTTCTAATACTTTACCATGTAGCCCCCTGAATTTTTTTTTTTCAAATATGAAAATGCGAGATTAGATCATTTTTAACGTCGTTCTTTATGAAATGTTGGAGTTTTGAGATAAACTAAATGGGAGAAACAAAGATATAGCCTTTCACAAGCAAGTGAAGATTATTTTTAACAGAGTTAAAATTATTAATATTATTAGGAGCCTATTATTATTATTATTATTATTAGCACCGCGTCTTACTACCCGTTCGGGTTATACGCACTTACGCTAATGTGCAATGGTAGGGTGATTGTGAGATGAAATGGAGGACCTACAGTTTAACGTGGAATCCGAACCACGGTGGAGGCCTGGCA